>CDFI01107533.1:966-12906 GCA_000826405.1 Acanthamoeba divionensis | reverse complement strand
CAGGAGCAGGAGCAGAAGAATGCTTAACATTATCATTTGATCTTGCCACCTCTCCATTTGCTTCCTTCTGGAGTTTATCTAGACCCAACAGTTTGTTGAAGGGGCACAGAGCTGGGTCGCCCTTCCCATCTACCACTGGATGGTGCTGTGGTTGAAGAACGCCAACAACAAGCGCTTCTTGCTGCTCTTTAGCTTTCTCTCTTTCTCTGTACTGCTTAATTACCTCATCTGGGTTCTGACCTTCCAGCTCAATGAACAAGCGTATGTTAAGCTCAAATGCCATGTTGGCCTCCTCAATCAATCGCTCTACAATTGCTTGAGTGACCTTCAGAGAGTCCATGCTGTGTTCTATGGTCTTCTTGAATCGGCTGATGTTGGGCACACGCTTAAACTCATAAAAATCTGAACAACAGAAAACAGGTCAATACATGACATATGATCATCTACCAAATGTCAATCAGACCTCACTCTCATATGCAACTGATCAACAGGATAATGGAACTTTTGGGGGCATTTGGAAGGACTCACCTGTTCCACCATCGCCTTGAAGATTCAATGATCTCCTGGTAAACTTTTTGAGAATTTGTCCTCCAGAAAGGTCACCTGTTGTTTGATTCAAGTGAAGCCATATTAATTAATACATCAATCTGCTTCGCCATGTTTCAAAGAAGAGTTCTCTGTTTTACGCTATTCCTGCTTACCTAGATAGCGAGTATAGGCATGAGAGAGTAGCACCTCTGGCTCATTCTGCAGGGTGAGTGTGTGGAAAGAAGGAGAGATATACTAACAGTTTCAGCAAGAAGTATCATGTAATGGAATATGCAAGTGTGAAAACAGGGTTACCTTTGAACAAGTCATCAATCTTTCAACGTACTGCTTGGTGACTTCAGAGGGATCTCTCACATGGTCCTTCCATTGCTCCCCGTAGTAATAGTACAAGTCCTGTTCTAAGGCCCCTGTGCGATTGAGCTCTTCAGGAAAGTAAATGCCTTTGACAACTGGGTTCTCCTTGTGTATCTCAAGCTCTCTCTCCATGGTTGTATAGACATGATGCAACGAGCTCAGCAGTTTGCCAAACCTGTCCCTCTCCAGTGTTCCTTTCCTGAACCGTTTTACAAAGTCTGACTTCTCTGCCAACACTGAGAAAACATTCACAATTAGTATTACACTATAATGGCCAAGCATTGACATCATGAACCAGAGCATATGGCAGTTCTTACTGTGAGACTTCTTGGTTCCTTTCTCTAGCGTTTTTGTCAACCGTTCATCAGACACTTTCTGAGGTTGTACATCTGTGTACTCTTGCTCTGCCATCTCAATGGGCTGGTGGTAATGGTGTGTGTGTGTTGATGTGTAAAAATAACATTTAGAAGGGAGCTGTGTCATCTTTTATCGTGTGAAGCTGACAGCTGGGTGCCTCCCAAGTCCCAAGTCCAGACAGGGTCAATAAGTTATATTCGCCATATAATCATTTCCCTTAAACAGCGAAGGTTGTAAATTAACAGATTGGAGGAACACATGAATGGCTGAGCACTTTGTTATCAGCTGTACGCGGGAAGGTAATCTCCCCAAATGTACATCTCTATGTCAGATCAGAGACGTCTAATGACAGGTGCTTTCTTATTGTCCCTTGTCCAATGGTAATAGAAAGACCACACACAAAATAAAATTTGACCTGCACCACTCAAGTACCTGTTTATCAAATAGATGTCATCATTGTCAAGCCATAGCAGTCTGCCCTCTCTTGCACACCAAAGGGGCTCTTGTTGGATTTATTTATCTTAGGCAAACCCTGTACACCATTTGGCAATTAACTAAGTTTAAGGAAATTAATTAAGCTTCCATCCTTTGTACATTCTCACTTGTTACAGGAGCCCGAAGGCCCAACTCTTTGGGAACTCATTTCGGTTGGCGTGCCAAACTCTTCAGAATGAAAACAGAATCCCAGCTTGGCCTTAAATCTCTTTTAAAACAATATTTTCGTACCCTTAGCACAATATAATTCCATTAATTTGATATTTCATTGTGCAAAAGGGACATTTTGGCAGCAAAGTTGTACCTTGAAGGTTTTCTTTTGTTTTGTACTTCTTTTCCAACTTGGATTCTGAACCCTGGCATGGAAGCTCGTGGTGCACTCGATGTCATTCGTGAGATTTATGCTGCCTTCAAAACTCTGGACCGTGGGGTGGTGGGCGAGATGTGCACCACCCACTATGCACCAGACATTGTTCTGCGTGAAGCACAGTCCCTTCCCTGGGGCGGCGTGTACAATGGGCTAGAGGCAGTCAGAGACCTGACCCTTGGAATCTGCAACCCACAGAACCCCATCGATGCCAGCAAGCTTGAGGTAATAGAATTGTTCCACAGTGCTAATGAGGCCAGGGGGGTGGAGCATGTTGTTGTTGCTGTGTCATTCCCTTGGCAGGTGGATGGCAGTGTGCCTGTGCAAATGCGTGCAATGGAATGGTTCACGCTGAACAAAGACCTGAAGGTGATAGAGCTGCAAGTCTTCTTCTGGGACACTGCCGCCTGTCTGGCTTCACTTCAATCCTCACAGTGTGTGTAAAGAGCAAGAGATTTCTTGAAACAGTGTCATGTGTGAACTGTTGTTTATTGTGCTGTGTAGAACGTGTGAACAATAAAATGTAAAACAAAAAATGGTTTCTTGCTTAAGTGTTCTCACATGTGAAGAAGAAAAAGAGTTTCTCGTGAGCAGTCATGTGAACAAAAAAAAAGTCAAATGAAATAGAAAAATAAGACCTCACTCACTGACAAAATGCTAACTCTCTTGCTGGCAGCTGCAACTTTTGCCTCTCACTTAGTTGACTCAAACGCATGTGGCTGGGAGTCCCTGTTCCTTCTGGAGTAATTGATGTCTCATGGCTTTTCCAATTTCTCCACCCTGGGGTTCAGTTTTTGCATGAATCTGATGTCATCAAGGCCGTACTGTGAGAGTGCCGATTTTTCAAAAAAGCGGTAAAATTTTTCAAGCTTCTTATTGTTGACCTTCAACATGGGCAACCTTCCATCGAACTCAGCCAATTCACATACCTCATCGATGAGTGGAACAGACATAGGGGCAACAGCAAGGTAGCGGAAGAAAGTCCTCCAGATGATCTGGCTATAAACATGTTTACCTTCTTTTCGGTGCAGCTGGAAATTGTTGATTAGCCTCCAGAGAATCTGTCTCACAAGGAAATGACATGTGGCACAGACTAAGTCACAAGGGTAGTTGCCTCCACAATCTAGAAAGTTTCGAACTAAAGGTGTAGCTGTGCTGTCGATGTAGTAGTCGAAGTGATCTGCCTGGTTGAAACGTCTTACATTTAAAGACTCTTTCAGCCAGAGCAGTAGAATTCTTTTCACCTTTTCGAGATTTGCCGGACTGATACGCCGTGGGACGGCTGGGCTGACACTCTCCATACCTTTCATGATCGAAAGTTCATCAGGTAGTAGCACCTTGAGCCTAACGAATAGATCATGCAGGATGCGCCCTTTGCTGCCTGGCTGGTCCCACCGATTTGCTTGGAGAAATTTGTTAATCTTCTTGATGTTCAACTGTGAAACAGTCTCTTTTGCATTGCTTTGTTGTGCAGATTTTACGATTTTGAAGGTTGTCTCCAGGGGCAAGTAATCGGGCTCACATGCCATAGCATGTATTTCCTCTATTACAAGGCCGGCTTGAGAGATTTCGCTTGACTCCGCTAAGAGATTCCAAAGCATGCTGTATCCTTCCTGAAGATTTTTTGGTTCGATCATTACCCAAAACGGCGGGGACCTGAAGAAGAGTAACTAGGTTAGGTTTTGAATGCAGAAGGGAAGGGAATTACTGGGTACCGTTCTTCTGTTTTGAAATTCCAGGCCTTCAACTCCAGATATCGATAGAACAGGCAACGGTAGTGTAGCGATGAACAAAACGAAGGATCAACCAGATCCTCAATACATTGTTCAAAGCCCACAGATTGAATCGTTCCTGTCCAGGGAAGCTTGGGGACCTCCGGGGCTGATTTACGGCTGAATATGGATCTGCTGGAGAATGTAAGCTTGCTCTGTCGAAAAACTTGGCTCTCTGATAGAAATATCTCCAACTCTTCCTTGTTAATGAAAAAGCCTAGAGCATCTACTTTTATGGAGAATCCACTGTTATTCCCAGGTGAGCTCTTGTCTTCGTCATTAATACGGCCAGCTAGTTCCCAGTAGAGGAGCAGGTTCTTGAAAGCATGCATGCATTTTTGGTGCAATAAGAAAATATGGACCGTCGTGCATTCTCCAGTCACATCATCAACATTCTCCATTGCCTTGAGCTGAGAGTCCTCTGGAAATAGGTTTGGCTCGAGAGCAATATACACAGTATCGGATTCATTGTCTCTGTAACTGGTAAGGGTGAGGTTGCGGCCAAGGGAAAAGCGTGTGCAGCTATTCTTGTACTTTCCTAAAGTTGCATAGACTTGGCGATCACCTTGAGGAACCCAGTTGGCGACTGTCGAAAAAAGCGAAGACAAGGCTTTATGCTGCAGTGTGGATTCTCCATTGGATGCTTCTGTGGGTGCTTCATTGGGTGCCAGGACATCCGCGATCATAAGTAACCTGCCGTGTGCATATTGCTTTGTTGATTCATCTTTGTGATCACTCTTGGGTGAGAAAGGTCTCATGAGAGCATTCCACAATTGTGAGGAGGAAAATAGATCCCTGCATAAATCATTTTGTGTCGCCACCGCTTGGGCGTGAAGAAGCTGAGCTGCCTCAGTTTCAGCCTTAGAAGCGAAATTAAATAGGGCAAAACTAGCTGGTTGGTTGCTCTGGCTGGCTGGCTGGCTGGAGCTAGCACCAACTGTTCCCTGAGCTTCTTGTGGTATTCTTCTACCAAAACGCACATTCCAGGTCAAGCGAGCAATTGAGTTCATCTCTTCACACGAGGTAATGAGTTCATTCATAATGGCTGTACAGAACTCATTGGCGACTGAGATATGGCGGTAATGCTCTTTGCACTTATGTATCACCCAAACCCCGTCATCATCAGTTGAGAGAATAACAGGAAATTTTGATGACAATTGAGACATAGCGTGCAGCCTCTGCTCTTCGTTGTGCGGGCCAGAGACAAGGTAAAAGTTGCTAGTCAAATTGATTTCTACTGGAACCAGCCTCTTCAACTGCCACGGCTTTCTTTGTCCATCGCTTTGTTGGGCAAAGCCAATTCCATGGCCAATACGTAGACGGCTTAGTAATTTACCAAAGACATTGTCCTTGCCCTTGTCCTTGCCCTTGCCCTTGTGGTCTCCCCCTTCCTCTTCCTCTTGGTGATTATCAACTTGACCACACGGTAACGTATGTTGCCATTCTAATAGTGTGTGCACTATGTGGTCCCCAATGTTCATGTGGCGCGTGAATGTGTTTCCACCAACGTCCGCAGTGTTTCCAAAGAGCAGATTTTCCCCAAAGTGCAGACGAAAACCAAATGTCTTTCCTGTTTTGGATTCTCGCACTTCTGCAAATTTGTGAAATTCTTCATAGATGAACGGACACCAGGGAGCGCCCAATTCGTCCCCAAGGTAATCCAACCCCACCAGGGCATCTCTTAGCAAGGCAGAGGTTCGCGTTCCTCCAGAATCAGCTCTCTTTGTGGCTACTTTCAATTGCTGTAAAATTGTGAAATGTGAGTCGAAGTCTGCTCTTGTGGAGGAGTCTTGTAGAGGTTGCAACTCCATAAAAGCCAATAGAGGACCAGTATGGCTTCCATGATCCTTTGCTCCTTTGGAGACTCTCGACACAGAGCTACGATTGAAGCCTGCAAGGAAGCGGTAATGTACTCCAAATCGAGAGAGGTGGCAGTGGCGTTCCGTTTGCTTTGTTAAAGGAGGCTGGCGTGAGCTGCTCCAACCATCATCAAAGGTGTAGTCTGCTATGCTTTCATCGTCTTGCGTACAGCTCTCACCCTGCTTGCAGTTGTGAACCAAATGACGGTAGACCCAGGGGCGAATCAGATCATTTGCCCCAACAGAGAACTCAACATAGCGCACTCCCGCAGTCGAGTAGCGCCGGCAAACAGTATCCAAGAGAAGATCAATGACACCGAGATATTGTTCATAGAGGGAATCTCTCAGCGTGAAACGGCGAGGAAAGAACTCAGGCGTGAAGTTGCCTCGAAAAGAACTTAGGTCACATAGAGCGGGCTCATCTCCAGACCTACTAAGCATGCTGAAGGCATTGTTGAAGGCCGCACGGATGCTGCGCTCAAAAGGAATCAGGGCTGAGTCCTTTTTATTGTACCCCATCAGGTGGATGAGGTATGTGTTTGGAAGCCCACGTATTGTCACTATCTCCTGCTTGCGTGCGTTAAATACTGTCCAATCCTTCAGGCAGTCAGTATAAAGATTGCCCCAGTGAGGGTGAAAGAGCAGTGCTCGCAACTGTTGTTCTAGAATTATCTTACGGTTTTCCACAGTGATAGGGTTCTCTCCCCTTGTATCAGTTCGTACAGATATGCCAAGAGCTTGAGCCAAAGCCTCAACAGAGTACACCACATCCACCGTGAAGTTTTTGTGGGCTGCTTTGTTTAAGTACTTCTCGCGAAACTCTCTGAGGGTTGGGCCCTGGAACTCCACAAACGGGTCCTTATGGCTTAGCCCCTGAATGTCCTCACTATTCTCTTCATCCAGGGAGGCAGTTTTTTCCCAGCGCTCTATCGGGACTTCGTTCGACAACACTTTGAGCATTTGGGAAGGGATGTACTGAAACATAATCTAACATAGCAGAGAGTCAGCTAGCAAGTAAAAGGAGAAGCGCTGAAACAAAAGGCCTCACCTGACTAATCCAAAAGTCTGCCGATCCATCCCCAACAGATGGGTGTGCAGGTCGCACAACCTCTTGCCATCGATGAGGTTCTCGTCTAGGAAGGAGATCAATTTAAAGCCTGGATCTGATGGCGAATCACGCTTTTGCTTTTTTGGGTACTCCCCTTTACCAATCTGCAAAGCTCGCTCATGTATTTTTTCAATCAACTCATTTCCTATCTCCACCTCGGTCTCTTCCTTTGCTTCTTCTTCTTTTTTCTCCTTCCCCTTGTCCACTCGAGCAGCTTTGGTGGAAGTGCCCCCTTCATCGCTTTGTCGCTTCCTCTTACGGCCCTGTGTTGCAGATTCCTCTTCCATTGCGAAGGGCTGAAGGACGGTGTAGTATAAAGTGGCTAAAGGATATCTGAGCAAGTTGGGTCCGTTCCTGAGGCAGTGTTCTGCTGGGAAAGTAAAGAGAATAATAAAATAGGTGATGCAAAGTGTATTTAAAGATTGTTGGTGGCTCTGACACGCTCTTGTCCTCGGACACTCTGGAATGAAGGTGCCACGTCAAAAATGGATGACGCCAAGAATGCAAGAGACCCTTTGTTGATGTGCTGGCCCCACTCTGTGTAGAGACTATATATCAAATCAATTCACCTCCTCATTAAACTACTGTGGCACGGAATAATGAAAAGAACAACTGATGCACAGTAACAAAAAATTAATTAAACTGTTAGATTAAAGCAATATACTACCCGTTTAGTAACAAGATCAGTGATCTGTGAGGGAGATTAATGTCTCTAAGAAATGCCTTGCATCAAGCAGTCATTGCTATAAACTATTTTAAAAACAGATGCAATGAGTCATTTGCACAGCTGTTGTCTTTGACTGGTGTCTACACTCTAAAAATACTACATTAAATAGTAATGTACCATGGGTTTCTGGTTATGTCAATTAATGGCTAAAAATTCAAGGCCTTGAATTACATTTTTTTCCTCAGTCAGAAACACAAAAACTAGACAAACAAGTTTTATGTATTATTTTACTTCATGTTTGGGCACTTTATGGAGAGAAGGTGCCAAAAGAGTGCTAACTGTATTATAACCTGTTGAAACTTAAATAAAAACACAACAAACATTTTCTTGCTAAAATCTATTTTAAATAGGTTTTTCTAATTTAATGCAGTTGTTAGTCCATTATAGATCAGGCAGCAAGTTATATCTCACATTAGGAAAATGTGTAATTTTCTTTTTTTTAAGTGCTATTAAAAGTGTAATTTGTTTATCTTTTAAATATTTTTGACAAAAAACACTAACAAATGACAAGTAAACAAGCAGTTGTAAAGAATACTTTTCAACTGCTATAAGTATAAAGATACTTGATTTTATCTTTTTATTTGAGATATGTTAATCAAATGCACTATAAATTAAAAGTATGTGAAGTCATAATTCAAACAAATTAAAATGCAAAGCAAAAAAAACAAAGACACCACCACTTTGCTGCTCCCCTGCATCATCTTCTTGAATGGTGTAATTGTGTTGTTGTTTCTTTTTGTTGATGTAGAAATTCCGTATGCAATTCCTCATTTTAACCCTAACCCTAACCCTAACCCTAACCCTTAACCCTTGGCTCCGCATCTTCCATCCGTAATCCATTCGGCCAGTCATCATTACACCCATCATGAGCGAAGATTATAAGACCCTCAAATCTGAACCCGAGTACCAGGTAACATAAAATAGGAACGAAACATTGAATCATTGTGCCAAAGATTGCACAGAAAACACCTAAATATATATACGTCACAGTTATAATTTTAGTGTGCACTGCATTGGGTGCACAAACAAGCTGAGTCCTTTTTCATTGTTGTTTGTTTTCATTTTATTAACATTTTGTCCTTCCAAGGAATGGGCCAGAAACCTTCCGCCCCTCTCGAGGTGGATTTTGGGCAAGATGGAGACGTTTGCCCTCCACGAGGAGAAGGAGAATGCTGCCTACTTTCGCCGTGTCGCTGAAGACAGCAAACTATAGTAACTTCACCCCCCCCCCAAAATCCCGTCGTGTAGAAAGAAAATTGGTGGTGTGATGAGAGTTTCAGATTAGCTCCTGAATCACACAAGAGAGAGAGAGAGAGAGATGTATGACTTGTGTGGCTTTCTGTTCTTGTAGATGGAGGTTAAGCCTTATTCTTCTCAAACACTTTTTGATTTCTCCTTTCCTTTCCTTTCCTTCCTTCCTTCCTTCCTTCTAGCAAGGAGTGGTCCTTTTTGTGGAATAGGTCCCTTGATGTGCCATCAGACTACTTCAAGAACAGATATCCTACAGTCCACTACCTGAATGCTTGCGGACTCTTCATGAATGAATATGAGGTCGCGCTCAAGCAGAAGCAGGGCCAGCTCGTGAGATGGAATCAGTGGCACGCATGGGACTTCACCAGGGATACCTCTGACTGGAGGAACCCTAAGACCGTGCCCCGCCCCAAAGAATATGACCACGTCAATCCTCCAAGGCCAAACATCAGGCAACAGCGCTTGGAAAGGGAGAAGAGAGAGGCAGTCTTTTGATCTAAGCGCCTTAAGCAAGGATCAGAAACAGGTGTGGTGATCGTTGAGTGTCATTTACAGGTGAGTGTGGTGACTCCAAATATGTACAATATATTTGGGGTTGCATCAATGTGCATAGCTGTGGCATTGTGTCATTGTGCAGAGGAGAAGGAGAGGCTCACAGTCAGTGTTTAATCACTCCATGTTCCATCACAGCCAGTGATCTGACCTTTTGTTGTTGTTTTTGTTTCTTCCTTTAGGTTGACGTGTGCAGTCAGTTGCTGTTTGTTGCGTGGGCACGGGCCTTCCATGTGCAAAGTGTATAATTTGGATGGGGCCCTCCTTTTGCCTTTCCTCTCTCTTTCCCTTATGTTTTTTTTTTGTTTTTTGTTGCTGTTTAGGTCAAATCAACTCTCCACTGTGTCTTTGTCACACACACACAACATTATAATTATTAATTCTCTTAACTGCTCTCTCTCTGCTCTCTCCATTGCTACCTGGTTTGGTTGCTTCCCTCCACTTATCTACTTACATACCTTTGGTTAAAACAGTCTAACTATTCACATTTGTCTTTTTTTTTTCCTCTGAGAGAGAGTTTCATTCATCCTTTAGAAGTTCTCATGACTTGCTGCCAGCCTGGATAGCTTCATGTTGATATCTTGGTTGTGCACCGAGCAAGTGTGCATGGCCTTCAGCAGAGTCTTGTTTTGCATCCCCAGCGTGTTGATCTTTTGGGTTGTCGAGGCAAGCTTCAAGCAAAGGTCCTTGTTACGGAGCTCCAGATCGTGACACCGCTTGGCCAACTGCTCGACTGTGATCTGCATAAGATTTCTGTTCCTGCCAAGTATGGCCTTTCCCTTTTCTTCTTCTTCTTCCTCCTCCTCTCCTTCCTCTTCTGTCATGGCATCAATGTGTTTGTTCTTATTCTTGCCTGTAAACAAGAATTGTACAATGTTACAAACATGTTGATAGCTGCTCTCTGCTCTCTCTCTCTCTCAGCCATCATGTCATACATCGTATCTTCACTCAGTCACTCTAACAACTGATCAGAGCAGTTACCATACCATCTCTCTGCTCTCTCTTTGACACGCACTCACACTCACACGCACACTGCTCTCTCTATCTCTCTCTCTCTCTCTACACACACACACACACACACACACACTACACACACACACACACACACACACAGAGAGAGAGAGAGAGAGAGAGAGAAACAGATTTCAGAAGACTTACCAGCAGCTCTATTACTAATTACATTATTCTTGGCTCTTTCTCTTTCCAATTGTTCTCTCACTTGCCTCAGTTCCTCCTCGCTTCGCCTCACTTCTTCCTCTGCACTCTCCAACCGTTCCTTCGTCGTCACTTCCAATTCTTCTCTTTCGCTTCGCCACTGCTCGCGCTCTCTCTCCCATGCTTCCCTCTCTCTCGCTTGCTCTCTCTCCCATTCTTCCCTCTCTCTGTCCTTCTCTCTCTTCCACTCTCGCCTCTCGCCATCCACTTCTTTATTCCATTCATCCCTCTCCCTCTCCTGCACTGCCTTCCACTCCCTCCTTTCCTTCTCTATCTCAGCTCTCACCCTGGCCTTGGCGTCCTCCTCCCATCTTTGCTTCTCTCTCTTTCTTTCACTTTCCATCTCCTTCCTTTCCTTCTCTCTTTCTTCTCTCTCTCTTTCCCTCTCTCTTTGCTCCTGTTCTCTGAGCTCTTGCATGTCCTTCAAGAGCTTATCCATTTGGTGCAGCTTTTCCATGAGCTCTTTCCTCTCCTGCTCGAGCCTCACTATCGTTTGCCCTTGCTGGCCATTTGTTTCTTTCAATCTTTTGTTTTGCTCCTCAGAGACTTGCAGCTCTTTAACAGCATCAGAACAAATCTGAAGCAGTTCCTCTCTTTCTCCTGTAGATGAGATTTGTAGAGGGCACAAAAAAGAGAGAGGGTGTGTTTGTAGAGGGCACAAAGAGAAGAGAATGTAGTGGAGTGTAGTGTAGTGGACATAATATATATACCTCTTAGCTTGGAGATTTTTGGCAGTAGGTTGGAGTTGATGTAGGCAGAAGAATCAGTGTCCGATTCGTCTTCATTTCCATCAAGCATGTGTTCTAATTTCTCCAGGTTGCCCCAACGGCCTGTGAGCTTCTGCTCCAGCCATTGGGCGCGCTTGTCAGCCTTCCTGCTCACTCTCTGAGTGGATCGAAGAGGCGAACTGTGGTGCAGTTGATCAGTTGGGGTCGTGGCCGTGGTGGGGACATCGAGCGAGGGGGGGTCGCGTGGAGGCGAGAAGGCCTCTTTTTGCATCATCTCTGAATTGTTGGTTAGTTCGGGGGGGGGCTAACAGTTGTTTGGGGGGTTGATGCTGTGGTGTTTGTCACATTATTTCCCCATTTGAAAAACATCAATTTTCATTCATAAATTAATCTCTAATTGTGATTTATCTGATCCATTTTTTTTGTATAACGTGGTAGACTGATAATTCTGTTTCTTAAATCTATTTTTTTAAATATATCAACATTGTAACAATTTAGATTAGAGAGACTAAGATATTATGAGGAGAAAAACTTTGATAGTTATAATAGTATTTTATGCTGAGAAGACCAAAAAAAAAGATTTTCAATGGTGAGGACTAAAAAGGT
>CDFI01107530.1:8270-18499 GCA_000826405.1 Acanthamoeba divionensis | reverse complement strand
TAAATAAATAGTTTGACAACAGATTTGCATATGACACTTTTTGGTTCATTTATTCGACACATCAAAAGATAAATTAAGCAGTGCCGGTGTGGGCGCGGAGACGGTCGCGAGCAATCCTCTTAGCGGAGATCTTCCTAATTCTGGGCTCAGGCTTGGTCTCCGCGGGCTTCTTAACAGCCTCTTCTTTCTCTGTGAGAATCAGCTCAATGTGACAGGGGCTTGACATGTATGCTAGATAAAAGAGGATGAAGGAAGTCATTTTAGGGGGGGGTAGTGAGGGAGGGGCGGTGTCTAAAGAGAAAGGAAAACTACTTACGTCCAATTCTACCATGGGCGCGGTAAGTCCTTCTTCTTTGCTTTTGGGCCTTGTTAACCTGAATTTTCTTGACGAAGAGAGAGTCGATGTCCAAACCCTTGACCTAAACCAAACAAGAACTCAGAATCAGATATAAACTTGACAAATGGAAAAAAAAACTCCCATACCTCAGCATTGCTCTCGGCATTCTTCAACAAGTTCAAGATGAACTCAGCGGACTTCTTGGGCCAGCGAGCCTGAGTGGCAGAGGCGTGCTGCTTAGCTTGGGCACATCTGCCAACACCACCGTTGTATCTCCTGAAGGGCACAGCCTGCTTGTGTGCAATGACATCCTCAAGGAATCTTACGGCCTTTCTGTATCCCAGACCATTAACGGCCGCTGCGGTTTCCCTGGTGTTTTTGAAATGAACACGCAAGTCGGCACCCTTGGCCTTGCATGCTGAACATTAAAACCGGGTTAAAAAAACATGCCCATCATCGTGATGCCTTGAAATATTACTACAATGGATAGGCCTTCTCTCTCTTCTTTCTCATGCATAGTGAAAGTTGGGGTGGTCTTGTAAAGGTTTGAAGATGAGGTAACTTACATTTGGTGGGGTTATCAAGTTCACTGGCGAAACGAATCTTACCCATAGCTACGATGGACGATAGAAGAGGAGAGAGAAGGAAAATACCACCGACCGAGGAGAAAGAAAAAAAGAAGGAAGCGTTTACCAAACCCGGAATTTGATCCCCTTTCCCTATGTCGACATATTTTGGCTATTTTTTTCAAATTTTTTGCATTCTTTTTGTTTTTTTTACAGGTGTGCGCACGAACACTCAAATGGTGGAGAGAATCACAGCATGACCAGGCATTTGCCACTTCTTTAATTGCCAGGGCGCTTTGGTCTGACAGGTCTGGTGGTGTCTTCCACAACCTCGCCCTTCAGCCGCCCGAAATCCAAGTGCGCGAACCGGCCTGGGCGAAGAATGCTCAACTGTTCATGGCATAAAACATAAAACACGTCAAATGGTCATGGTTTGTCATAGTGATAGCACACTGTCAGGGAGTATAGTACCGTTATGTTTTGGGGATGATGGTGAATGGGAACAAAGTCGCCTTCTTTGTAGTCCATTGATGTATTGTTGATCCTGTCCCAAAGAGGATAGTCCCAATTTACTTGAGTCTTCTCTACCACTCTTCCCAAGACCTTGTACCTATATGTCACAGACTAGAGGGAACAGAGACTTGACATCAGACACAGCATCGGGTCTCTGTGGTGGAGGGAAAAGAACGTGTGTGCGTGTGTGAAAGAGGAGAGTCACAAAATAGATACCCTCTTGTTCCCTTCCATTGGAACAATGCTGATTATTTTCGCTTGTAGCATCGGCCAGTGGCGTTGTTCCCATGCTTGGGCGGCAAGAGTGGATATGGGCAAAACTATAAATAAGAATCCAGCACTAAGATATAATGTAATGCGATACATTCTCTTTCTGAAAGACAGAGCAACGTCGCGCATTTCAGAAAAACTTCTGGGGCCCGTGTGTGGCAGTTCGGTGGAATATTGTCGCATAGGCCTCAAAGACTGGAACCTTGTCTGAGAGGGGACGAAATTTTCAAAAACACAAACACTACAATTTGCGTAAAAAATTAATTACCACAGCGGAAAGATTGAAGAGTTTGTTGGCCCCAGGAAGTGTTTGATTTGTTCTACAGCACCAGATTTGGGGGTTGGTGAGGCATTTTGAGCCCAGCAAAGGGCTTCTGTGCAAGATCTTGGCCATTGAATTCATGTTTGTTAAAGGGGGGAGGGGGAATTGTGTTTGAAAAGAAAAAAATGACACAAAAAAACAATAACGGTCGACATTGGGTATGTCTGTGAGTGTTCGAATTTATGCCGACGGCCTCGACGTAGTCAGGGGGGGAAGGTGCTGTGGTGTGGCCTTCGTCGTGGCTTGTGCCCTTTGCAGAGATATATCTTGTTCTCGTTTTTTTTTGGAACCCTCTCTGCCCCGAGCTGCCAGTTTGATCACTTGTTGTGGGGCGTCTTGAGCTCGTAATTCCTTCTTCCTTTCAGGTTTTCTCTTTGTGTTATTCGACAGCCCTTCTAATCATGTATCTTCAAAATGCCAGCCTCCAAATCTATGGAAGATCACAATAATTTCAGTTTGGGTAAAGTGGCTATCCACATTATTTTTGGAGAAATTCAAAATGTGGTGGCTTCTATGAGACTAAACAGTCGCTGGGGCAACGGACCACGTCTTGTATGCACCCCCCTCTCCCAAACCTCTCATTACTAAGGATTTATCTTGGGCTCAACGATTCTTCCTATCACTCCCTAACATCGCTGGCTCTTCATCAGACATCTCATCTGGAAAGCCCATTGCTTCAGGGGTTCAAAACTCTGCGCTCGACTCTGTCTTCAACCACAGGTTTCTTTCTTATTCTGCTCTTTTGCTCAAGTCAGTCCTTTTTCTTTCCCAGCACTTATCCGTCTTTTGTCCAGATCTTTCCCAGATGGATCCTCTCATTTATCTAAAGCCCTTTCTGGGAGTCATTCGGTCTGAAGAGACCAGTGGTCCTATTACTGGGATCGCTCTCAATTCCATAAACAAATTTCTTCTCTATGGCTTTATACGTAAGCTCCTTCCCCAAACTAGTGGTTCTCTTATGGTTTTTGGGCGTTTATCTCATAAATGATGGTTTTCCTTCTGTGATGGTGCAGATGAAGGTACCATTAATGCAGCCAAGGCTATGGGTACGATAACAGATGCAGTAACACACTGCAGGTTTGAAGCAACTGCCCCCGATAGTGACGAAGTTGTACTTGCGGCTATATTGGAGGTATGCGCTAAATACTTGCATCCTGAAATACTATCTGATAATAATTCACTCAATATTATTTATACTTCGTAGGTGCTGCTAACATGCTTGAAGTGTCCTGCCGGTTTTCTACTAACAGACGCGTTAGTACAAGAGATGGTGCAAACGTGCTTTAGGATGAGTGTTCAAACTCGCTTAAGTGGTAAGTTAGATGTCTGCAGGCCTGAGCTTACTTTGTGGCAAATGTTCTAACAAAACAATAGAGCTACTACGAAAAAGGGCTGAGCGCACGTTGGTTGAAATGGTGCATACTGTGTTTTTGAATTGCACAAGCTATATGACAGCCAGTTCTCGCGGCTCTGAACAAGAGCCTTTGCAAGAGACAGACAAGGAAAATACACAATCAAGCTTAGGTAAGATTATTCACTTCAGGTTTGCTACGAGAAAAACTTATAGGTTTTTTTCTAGTAGAAGTGGGTGCTGATGCTCCACAAGAAGAAGGCAAGGAATATGTTAATCCACGAGGAGTCCGATTTCGTCAGACAAGTGAAGAGAATGGTATCTCCACCTCTTTCCCACATTTCAAGCAACGTTTGGTCACCAAACAACTATCTGAAATATCCTCATTAATTTACAAATTTCATACCTCAGTCTCAGCACAGTATAAGCCCTATGGAATAAGTTGCACAGTAAAGTTATTCACCTTCATCTGCTCCCTTTTACAGCCTACACGGGCTAATACGGACTGTAAGCACACCATTAATCTAGCCAGAGCGTAGCCCAACCTTTTCCTCACACAATAGCTTATTTCTCTATTATAAATAGCTGTGCGCCTGCTGGGGCTAAATCTTATCAATACAATATTGGAAATATTGCCCTTCGAATCAATCTTCCCTGGCCTTTTGCCTATTATTCAGGACGATCTGTGTAAAAATTTATTGTTGGTACCTGTTATGCATTCGTTTCTATCTTCTTGTTTTTTTTTTGTTTGCCTTTCATTTATCTGACGAATTGTTTCCTCTATAGAATTTAATGGCTGATGACTTGCCAATTTTTAATATGACATTGCGCGTATGTTATAACCTTTACGTTTCATTCAAATCTTATCTGAAACTTCAAATCGAAGCATTCTTTTTGTGCATCCTTGCAAGGTAATACATTTTCCTTCCTCCAAAACGTGTCCCTTTTCTAAAATAATAATTACCCTTCACGCTGTTTGTTTAAAAACAGTGCCATGGAGAATAAAACGAGCTATGAAAAGCAAGAGTTAGCCTTGGAGTATATAGTGGAGTTCTGCAGCGAGCCCACATTTATGATTGATTTATATATCAATTATGACTGTGATCTCCATTGCACCAACTTATTCGAAAACTTGTGCAAGTTTCTATACAAGGTATTTAGCTTCTACATTTTAATTTGTTACAGCTCCTCCTATTGATACAATGCCAAAACAGAATGCGTTTCCGGTAAATGGTTCATTGTATACCATTCACTTTTTGGCTTTGGATGGCCTCTTGTCTATGATCAACACAATTGCAGAGCGCTGTAAATCCCGCTCATCTAAAACTAAGGTTTGGCTCCTCATCTCTAACACGATTTTCCGTTAATTATGGGGTTGTAACGGCAAGTCAATACAGCCGCCCATCACACCCGAAGAATTAGAAAAGCGCAAACAAATCAAGAGGCTGCTTGTTCTTGGCGCTGAAAACTGGAACAAGAATATAAAAGAAGGCACGGCATTTTTGCAAGGTACTTGGATAATATACAGCAAGTCCTTGAAAATAGTCTCCTTTCATTATTGACCAACCGTTTCATTATAGAATATCATTTACTGCCGGAAACATTGGATGCAAAGAACGTTGCCCACTTTCTACGCAACACTCCGGGACTAGATAAACATCTCATAGGGCAGTACTTAGGCAAAGAGAATGACTTTAACATGCAGGTATACTCTTTTTCAACACAATCAACGACAAAATTGAATTAGCACTAAAGCGCTGTTCTAGGCCTTACAAGCCTACGTTGATACATTTGACTATACAAATGTGCCCTTTATAATGTCTATGCGGTCTTTCTTAGAAACATTTAGGTATGCCAATGATTTACGTATATATGTAACATATTTTTAGCTAACTGCACACACAACAGGCTTCCTGGTGAAGCACAGCAAATTTCGCGTATATTGGAATGTTTTGCTGCCAGATATCATATGTGCAATCCTGATTTTCTTATGGACGCAGATGCCTGTTTTGTGCTGGCATTCTCTACGGTTCTTTTAAACGTTGATCTGCACAATCCATCCGTGCCGGTAATCCTTTCCCACCTGCTCACTTAGAGCATCATAAAGAAAAGAACGATATCTAATGAATACAAGCAAATTTCATGGTTCTCCACGGATCTTCATTTAAATTCGTTGGCGTGTTTGTTTTTTTCCAACCGTACAGGAGAAAATGCAGTTAGAACAATTCGTTAATAATTTGCGTGGGACGAATGGAGACGGGGACCCACCCAGAGAAACTCTCGTCGACATTTACAACTCAATTGAAGCTAATGAAATCAAGGCAAGCTCAATCTCCCCGAATGATTTAAGAATTAGATTGAAGCCACTTTTGTTTGCTCACGGGCGATAGCTAATTGTACCTTCTCAATCATTAGCTTTTAGAAAACTATTTAGGCGGCAGAGTAACGCCACACCAGTGGAGTTCTCTCACAAAGGTGTCTAGCCATCCTTTTTTTTTGTTTAAGCTGGGTTTCATTTTTAATCTATTAAAATTTTCAGAGAAGTACGAGAGCATCTCCTTATATCACCGCTGCCAGCTCTGCATTTGACAAGGTATTTACCATCAGCTATTTTCATTGTTCTCTCTCTTAATGATTTTTCTTTTTAGGACATTTTTACAATAATTTTGGGCTGTCCCATCATCGCTGCCATATCCGTAGGTATGCAGTCCCTGCCTCGTTAAACACTTAGAACGATCTCAGATCACTCTTCTAATCTTCTTTTTTGTTTCAGTATTCGATACATCATTCGATGATGTAATACTGCAAAAAGCAATAGGGGCTTTCAATTTATGTGCCCACATTTCTGCACATTATGGCCTGTCTGATGTGTTCGATAATCTAGTTGTACGTAGTGTATACAATACTGAAGCCAGTCAAAACACGAGATTGTTAGTCAGTCCGCAAATGGGTTCTGCCTAATCATACAATTTTTATCTCTTCAGATTTCACTATGTAAGTTCAGTACTTTACTGAGTGCATCAGGGGACAATGCTGTTGTATTGTTTGGCAAGAACAAGAAGGCTCAACTTGCTACCAAGGCTCTTTTTTCACTCACGCACAGCTATGCTAACCATTTCCGTGAGGCATGGAAATATGTAAGCGAAAAATTTCAACAATGGAAGCAAACAGGTTGAAAAACTGATTAGCTTTCTTATTTTCTATCATACTATTTTAGATTTTGAACTGCGTTATCAATTTGCAAAAATTGGAGCTTTTACCTGCCCTTGTTGAAATCCACCAGCAAGTGACAGGCGATTCTTTGTCTCCGCCAACATTCCTGAGAAAACAAAAGAACAAACAAAGTTCTTCTCTACTGTCTTCATTTACCGCTGGCTGGTTCTCCTCTGATGACCACAAGGTAAATATCCCTTCTGTATTGGCGTGCGTGCTGGCAGTATCGTTATTGTAATATGCTTCTTCTTTGGATCATAAAGTCGGAACCATCGGCAGAAGATTTGGAAGCCGAGAAAGAGACACAACAATGTATCTCTCAATGCAATATCCGCTCTGTATTTCTTAACACCAAGTATGCGCCCTTAACTTAATGATTGAATAAACCAATTCTAATCGATTAACTCTAACCACTCATAGGGACTTGCAAGCAGACTCGTTAGTTTACCTATTAAAAGCTTTGATCCTTGCATCCGTGAGGCCCAAGGAAAAAGAAGCCGCTCCCTATGATGAAAAGGTACTTTCCCAAAACAAACCGTAATATAATTCAGACTCTCATTCTACTTTTCTCTTTTATTTTAGATGAGTGTCTTTTGCTTGGATTTAGTTACTTCTATCACTCTGATAAATCAAGAGCGCATTATTTTTCTATGGTAATAGTGCCTCTCCTCAGTGTTCTCTGCTCGGGCAGTTCCTCCGGGAACTGTGATTTCACAATCGACTTACGCTTGCTAATTTCAAAAAGGGTATTGGTATATGAACACTTCGCGAGCATACTTTCTGGCGCCACGTCAGCCACAGCTCTTGTAGAGAGAGCCGCCAACAGCTTACTTTTTCTTGTATATACTTTCCATCATATATAACAGAATAATACCAGATATAACTCATACATTGTAAATTCGCAGTGTATGAAGCTGGCAATCACAGATTTTGGAGAACAAGCCATCCGCTCACTGCAGCTCCTATTAAAGCTTAACCCGGTTGTGGCTTCTTCTCTTTGTGATCAGATTACCACAGGGGCATCCAAGCTGTTACACTCTCATCCTCCCCTTTTGCGGTATTATTATTATGATATTTACCACTCAATCTGACAATAATATGCGTCTTTGAAGACATGCATAGTGCCCCACCAAGCCAGAGTTAATTGAAAGCATTTATTTCGTTGTCTTTTTAAAGGTGTCCAGGAGCGTGGCCGACGCTGCTGTCACTTCTGCGGTTTTCTGCAGACTATCCCAACTCTGCGATTGTGGGATTCAAAGCACTGAACAGCATTCTGTTGGCGGATGCCCGGCTAATCGGTCAACAACAGTCTGGCCAAGGTATGGTCATAACAAAACAATTTCTGGCCTCTTTCCCAACAGCACCGTTCGGTTACATATTGACTGACACTTTGTTTCAATTAATTGGGGCACTAGGCAAACCTGATGAGCCATTAGTTTTCAGAGACAATTTCTTCCCAATATTCAACACGGTGAAGGTGTTTACTCGCAGCAAACACTGTAACTCAAGTCTGGCTATTGAAGCTATGGAGTGCATGTATACACTGTATTCGCGAATCCCTGAAATTCTTAATGAGAAGAATGGCCAATCAAGTATCACTCAGGAGTCTCGTCTAAGTAACTATGCTGCCCATCAACTCAAGCTCAAGAACCACTTTTACCTATCATCTTCTTTTTGTTACTCATTATTACAGAACAATTGTGGGACGAGTTTTGGGTGCCCGGGCTCAGAGAGCTAAGCGAGTTGTGCAAAGATACACGAGCTGTATGTTTCCTATTTCATTTCTTTTTCATACAAGGAGGTAAAACAACGAGTTTTGATTTTAATTTTGTTACTTGTTCAGGAGGTGAGACACTATGCTATCGTAATTTTGCAGAGAGCATTGCTTTCCCACTCTTTGCTTCACTTGCCACCAGCGTTACTTTTTTCATGCTTCCACCAGGTACTGCGTTTTTAGATAGATGTCGTTTGTTATCTTTCAACACGAACGCTAAATCACGCTAAAATACGCATTGTACCACCAGGTTTTGTTTCCTTTGTTAGAGGATTTGCTGGAGGCAGCCGCTTCCAACTCTTCTGCAGCAGCCATTCCTATGGAGGCATCTGCACTTGAAGAAACCCGGTTGCGTGCTTCTGCTCTTCTGTCCAAAATTTTCCTTCAGTAAGTACTTGCAAGACTCCTCAACTGTATGAAAGGTTGGGTTCAACTAACTGTCCTCTCTTCCATCTCTGTACTGTAACAAATAGGTACCTCAGTAAAATCAGTACCTTGAGCGAGTTTGAAGTTTTGTGGATGAAGATATTAGATTACATACAGCGTTATATGAAAGCCGATAACAGTGAATTGCTGGTTAGTTAATGCCACATACACACATGGGCGGTTAAATAGACAGAAATAACGTTGCTAAAAAATAGTAACTCTCTTACTCGGCTTCACAATTGCACAGGCAGAGGCTGTGCCCGAGTCTCTGAAAAACATTCTTCTGGTCATGTCTGCTTCTGGGGTGTTGCAGCCTCCTGATGGTAAGATTAACTATTAAAGACTTTCCTTACTTTGTTGAAGTAACACCCAGTTGTTGTTGTCGTCGTCGTCGTTAATAGCTGAGGAACAGCCTTTGGCAGAGCACCTTATCAGCATATGGGCCAAGTCATGGGACCAAATTGATTCCTTCTGCCCAAACATAAAGAAAGAGTTTCACACCGTTCTGGCAAAGGTAAAATATGTATCTTCTTCTTGTCGTGTTTTATCTCTCTTTCAACAGCTGATCATCATTTCCCTCCCCAACAATCTGCTAGACTGCATCAGTCAGCGTAGGACAGCAGCAGCAGCGAGATCAAACACAGCAAACCGCAAGCCAACAGACCACCACTATCGCCCCAGAAACAAGAACATCCGCAACAGAAATTGATTCAACGAACACAAAGCAGAACCAAGCAGATAGCGTTTGATATCAAAGTGTTGTCAATCATCATCGTCATCGTCAATTGTCATTTTCTGTTTTCGCCTCTTTCCTTCCTTCCTTGCAATCACTATGGGGCAGGTGCAGATCCTTTCTTCTTCTTCTCTTTTGCATCATGTTCCCGCACCCCATGTCTCTCTCTGTGTGTGTGTGTGTGTTCAACAGCTGTTACACCCTTGCTTTGGGGGGGTTCATTATATTACTGTTCTGGGCCAACAGGGACTAACCCTTTTTTTGTTCGAGGCCACCCCCCCCCAAACACGAAAGGTAAAAAATGGACTGTTTTTCATTGGAACATTTTCTCGAGTTTTTCATTGGCCGCTGCCTTTTCCCAAACCTCCCCAAACTGCGCAGATTTGCTGTTTTTTCGCGTCTGTTTGGGCCTTTCCGCCTTGGCTCCTTCTGTCCGTTCTGTTTGCTTCCTTTCTTTCTCCTCTCCGGCCTTTCCTCCAACACACAAGATGTTCATGAACAGAGACTTCCCCCCCTTCTTGGATGACGATGGGCAGTTTCAAGAAGACGACAAACCCCAAGAAGAGTGTGCTGTTTTTGGGTGAGTGTGGGCTGTTGAATTGAAGTGTGCACACAACACCAGTGTTCTTAACCTATGTGCACAGGATTTTTGACGCCAGTGGGGAAATGCAAGCCTCCCGTGCTGCCTTCTTTGGCCTTTACACACTGCAACACAGAGGTTTAT
>CDFI01107525.1:7726-26951 GCA_000826405.1 Acanthamoeba divionensis | reverse complement strand
GATCTAAAATGGCCAAATTCTGCAGAGAGAATTGAATATTCAAATGCTGAGGATGATGAAGTAATAATAATAATAACAATAACAATAACAAATGTATGTCACAAGGTAGGTTGGTTGGCTTAGAAGTGAAGTGAAGGCCTGTAAACGGCAAAGTGACCCACCACCAAAGTGGGATCTAACAGTCAGTCATTGCACGCACGCACGCACGCATCGTGCATGACTTGTTTTTCATTGAAGCTGCAAGAAGTCACTGTAGAAACGATCGATCTCCTCAAGCTTTTGCTGGTGAAGACACATCCCGTGAGTGCAGTCGCACGCAGAGAAGATCTGAGGCAAAGCGGACTCCAAGCCAAGCTCCCTCGATGCATCTGCAGAGAACAGAGACACAAACTCGCTGAAGGCCTCCAAGGTCCTCACCGAGGCACCGTTGTGTAACTTTCTTATCTTTTCTGGCCTCTCCTCGTCCGAGAAGGCCTTGAAGGCGCCCACAAGCGCGTTGAATGCGCTCTCCAGGTTGGCTTCTCTGGATGGCTGCTGCTGCTGCTGCATATCCAGAGATGGCGGTGCAGGTGGCAGTTGTCCCTGGCAGTGAGACCGCGGTGGAAGAGAGGAGAAAGACGAAGGATGATGATGCATTTGAGGAGAAGAAGGGAAGATGGAGCTGTACAAAGAAACGTTGGCAAGTAGTTCGTGTTGCATTGGTTGATGTTGAGGCTGAGGAGGTTGAGGTTGAGGCGGCTGCTGCTGCTCGTGCTCTTTTTCCTTCTCTTTCTCTTGCTCATACTGGTGGATTTGCTGTAAGAGCAGTCGGTGCTCTTTCTGCTCGTGTTCGATTCTGGCAAGCGCTTCCAATATGGAATCGTTTGCTGTGGCTCTGGGCCTCTTCTTTGATGTTGCTGCAGCGGCACCACCTTGCTGCTTCTTGACGAGCTGGTCCGGCTTGCTGATGACTCTTATGGGCTCAGAGAAAGCCACAAGACAAGGCACTGCAGCTCCCGAGCTCGTTTCGTTGGCCTGGAACTTGATTCTATTGATATAGTGTGAGAAAGCATTCACATAGAGGGGAGAAATCTCTCTACAATAAAAAGATGTTTTACTGGGTCTATACCTAAAGCAGTGGTTCTCGTAGTGACTGGATAGAACCGAAATTCTAACGTCTAGGGTCATTTGGCTCCCTTTATCGTTCACACGACCGGCGAAGTCAATTGGTTTCTGTTTCACGAAAGGAACCTCTCTGTCATCATCGGTGTCATACAGGAGTACAGCGTCGAGGGTGAGGTATGTGAAATCTATGATGCGATTGTTGAGCACCAGATTGCCGTTGAGACCAATCACAATCTGAAATGGTTGGTTTTTGACAACGGTCTTAATTTTCTTTGTGCGCCCATCACGGTTTGCCAGCTCCTCAGCAAGGGCACATTGGCGCAGCACACAAAGTTGGGGATTTTTTGAATGGGGCAGCATTGCAGGGTCCATGATCTTGTATGAATTATGAAAACCAAAACGATAAAATAAATAGAGGGGGAAAAAAAAAACTTGTTCGACAAACACAAAGCAAAGGGCAGTGAACTAGGCCGGTTTGGGGGCCTTTTGATGATAAGAAAATATAATAATAATATAGAATATGTTTGATTCAACTCTTTCTCACTTTCAATTCCACCACAGACAAGGCCACTGCCGAGAAGTGCAGCGTAACCAGGACCAAAATAACTAAAAGCAACTTCCACACACACAAAGGAAGGATTTGGTGGCCAGCCGAAACCCACCAGAGGGGGGTGGGGGGGGGGGCAATGGAAAGGTTGAGGAAAAGTACTCTTCGACGAACATTCGAATTTGTGTCTACAAAAAATGGAAAAAGAAAATATTTTTTTTTGGGGATTTTTTTTCGCACCCTCAACCCAACAAACAGAGAGAGAGAGAACCTTGAGGCAAAGTTGTTAGTTGAGTTGTTGTCAAGTCGTGGCAAAGTGGGCCGTGACGACGTCTTCGTCTGAATCTCTTCCTTCTTTTCTCCTTCTCCTTCTCCTCTTTTTTTTAAGAAGAGCTCTTTCTGCTTCCTCTTGCCTTCATCTTCCCCCACCAGATCCACCTTTCAAGCGATCTTTCCCCCCCTTTGTGGAGCTAGTTGCCAAAATTGACCCCTTTTGAATATACGTTGCAAATATGAAAAGCTCATCTCCTTTTGAGCCATCATCTGGTACGTGAACCATTCTTATCCCATCAAAAAACAAAGATTTGCAGCAAAATTAAATTAATTCCTCGCTGGCAACTTCATATTCGCTCTTAGGTGAAAAGAAGAAGGGCCACACTCATTGTCGAAAGTCTTCTCTTTCAAACTTTCTCTCATCTCCTTCAAAATGGCTTGGACAAATATGGACCCCCTCATCTGCAGTCTCCTCATCCACACAACAACACCAAAAATCTCAGTGCACACAACATTCAAATGGAATAGATGATCCTATGTTGCTGTTGGGAAACGAAGAGGCTGAACTGGATCTAAAACTTGCCAACGATGACTACGAAAGTGGCGAAGACAACAGTTGCTTTGATCTGTGCTTGGATTGCAAGCAAGAGCAACCACTCCTCACTCAAGCTCACATCTCCTCCTATGTTGCAAAATTGTCACAAAGCGACCACCAGCTCGAGCAGGCTGCCATTAGCCGGCTGTCCTCACTGCACCAGCTTGCTCATGTTTTGAAACACAAATACAAGCTATGGAAGAAAGAACTGATTTCAGATGTAGATTCTCTTGAGCCCAAGCTCAAGTCCAAACTGCAAGAGTATCAACACTATTCTGTCAACATTGGAGAACAGTCGGTGAAGCCAGATGCCTTTGCCCTCTTGGAAGGGGTAAGAGATTTCTGGAAAGAGTTTCTTTGGCAGAACGTGCCCAAAAATATCAGTGAAGTCAAGCACATGGCGGCGAAGCTCTGGCGCGAGTGTATGTTAGAAATTCGCATTAACAGCGACTCTTCTGCGTTGGACAAAATACGATTCAAGAATATGATTGAGGTACAACACCAAGATCTCTCTGCCTTCTTCTCTTCTCTTCTTTCTGATACTCTTCTCTCTCTGCTCTCTGCTCTCTCTGATTCTCTGCTCTCCTCTCTCTCTCTCTCTCGTGTTAACTATCAATTCCTGGAATTCATATAAAATAACTGTTCCTTCCCCCAGGCCTATAGTACTTTTCATGAACAATCAAAGAACACATTCAACACCTTTAAAGAACTGGAAAACCAGGATGTAACAAAACTAGTACAAGAGGCCTACATGCAGGCCCTGCGCTCCGCTGGCCGACACGGCACTTCAACCTTCTACAAACAAGAGGCATGCATAAATGCAGAGAGTGTTTTAAACAATTATCCTTATTGGCAAGTCTAATCCTAATTGAACTTCTTTTTAATATAGGCACTCAATTCTGGTACCGAAGTTACTTTGCAAGCAACCAAGAACATAAAATTAAAATTCGCAGAACTTTTAGGACAAAGCCTCTTTCAGATAGAGGTCCCCCCCCCACAACACCATTATTCTTAAGTGTAATTTCTTAGTTGACATGATTTGTTACTGATGCTTTGATGTATCTTCTGGTTTTATCAAGGCTTTGGAAAAGGAATTTGAGAAAACAATACAGCGTGTGCTTTACGTGGTCAAATCAAAACAAGAATGCGATGACAGGACAAATACACATATTAATCAACGATTTACTTCGAGGAGCACGTCGGCCCTTGATCAACTGCAAGATGAATTTGCTGGCATGGCAATTGTTGAATCCCCTTTTCCGCAAGAAGAAATGCTGATAAAAGAAGGACAAGGTATGACAATAATTGCTTAAATAGCTGACTATTGGCTTACTTGATAATCTTGTGTACTATTTCATTAGCAGGAAAGCGGTCTAGATGGGAACCCTGGTCTGGCGTTTCGGGCGCCTGCACTCAATTTAATGACAAAGCATTCCTCTTCTTCTCCAAAGATAGATGGGACTCTTTATTTTCCCAGCTCGGCACCGAAGAACAACTTATCAATTGTTATACTAAGTTAGATGAACATCTGTCCGCCGCAGGACTATCCACAGTGGAAGTCCAACCTGATATCTATTCCTTATTTCGGGCACTTTCCCACCAGATGTATGGCACAGAGGAAGCTTATACCATGATACAATCTCTCCTTCTAAATGAGATTACTACGCACAGGGAGTCCTACCACAATTTACTGGATGGTAGTTTAATGTGCATATGTGTCACCCTTCTCTGTGTTTGTGCTCTGCGTGGAATTTATTGTTGATGCGAATCAATCACTAACTTAATCAACCGACTACCAAACAGTTCCTAAGGTGACACAGAGCATAGCCCTACAGGCTAACATCCCAGGCGACCATGTTATATTGCAGGCATTTACCAATTTTTATGGAGCGGACTTATTAGTTTATGCGCCTTTTTTCCTATATCCATTGCTTGTTCCCGCCAGAGTTTGCTACACTAAGAAGGTTCACTTTCCGCAGTTTTATTGATAATGTTAGCTTTATTAATCTCATTTGTAACACAGGTTTTTTGCTTAAGCTATGTAAAATATAACCGATATAATTCCCTTGTGGCTTTGGAAGAGTCTTCAACTGATCGCAAGAATTCTGGCACTGAACGGCCTATTAAACGGACCAGACATATCACACACGACAAGACTCCATCTGTGCTATCATCCTTAAAATCTCAGTTACACGCTCCTTTGCAGGTAACCATTTGCATGAACGTTATTGATATCAAGAGTGCAAACCCCAACCTCCACTCAACACTCGATATCTCAGGTTACAGAAGAAGCCAAAATTAGAAGAGACCGCTTTTCGTTCCTCCTGGAGCGAAGTCTTTCACAAATTGAGCAAGTTCAGTCGGCTTCACCGAGACATCTAGAAGTTAAAACATCTGGATCTTCAAGTGCAGAGACCAAGGCATGTTAATTGTTGCTTTTGTGTAATATCTCACATACTTTGCTGTTTTCACTAACAAACATTTGAAAGCAGAGTGTTGACCAAAAATGTAATGTGAGCCAAGTGGACATAAGGAATAGGCTTTCTCATCTGTTGGAACGAAGTCTCTCTCAAATCGAGGTAATTCATGCAGCTGCATTTGACTATTTATTAATTTATAGTACTAAATGCTTAAAAATTTAAGGTAATGACAGATTCACAAGAAGCAATAAGCCCTCTGCAACCAATCTTGGAAAAGACTGTCTCTCAGTCTTACCTTGGCATTAGTTCAAACCCCCTCCTCAACTTTCTTTCCAGTATTTTGATGTAATTTTGATGTAATGTACCTGCATTCTAATTTAACACTCAACATCTCTGTAGCTTTGCCAGTAAACCAACTAAAATCGAATGCTGTCACACCTCAAGCAACAAGCGCCAACCGTAAGTGTTCTTCTCTGATGAATTTGTGTACAGAAAAGGTCTGTGGACTCATCAATTCAATGCCTGATTTAGACAGGTATAACAACAGGTTTTACGTTTTAATTTTTACAAAACAGAATATTTAACATTTTTTGATCAAACTCTTCAGGTTTCTTCCAGAAGAGCTGTTACAAAAGCTCTTGGCTAGTCTCGTTGCAGAAGGTTTGTTTCCTTTGCTTCTTGCATATAGTTATAACTCGTAGCAACTACTTTTTTAGTAGTGTTGACATTTTATCATCATCCAGGCAAACTCGATGACACAGCGCTTTCGCATCTCTTGGCTTCCTCCTTCAGATGGCTTGATGTTCCTCGTTGCAAGCAATTAACTGATATCTCTTGTGCAAATGCTGCCTTAAAGTGTGCCAACCTGCTCAGAATCAACCTTTCTGGATGTACAAGCATTACTGGCAGTGGCCTGCAACGATTACTTCAAAACTGTCCCTCCATTCAAGTGCTTAGCCTAGAGGGATGCACTGGAATAGATCCTTCCTCTCTAGCTAAAATTGCCACGTGCGGTTCACGTCTTCATTCTCTTGCTCTTTCGGGGACCAATGTTACAGATGAGGTGCTATGCTATATCACTGCTTCTTGTCCCCGCTTGGAATGGCTTTCTGTAAGAGAATGCAAACAACTCACAGATGCTGGATTTTCACGGTTGGGAAGAGCAATGAAGCACCTAGACATTATTGATTGCAAGATCAGCGACCAGGCGTTTACGTTAATCTCTGCATCATGCCCCGATCTTCAAACTCTGAAATTATCTTGCAAAATTGTTTCTGACGAGGCGATGACAAGATTGGCTACATCATGTAACAAGCTTAGCGAACTCTATATGATGTCTTGTGATACCATAACAGGTTCCTTCCAACAACATTTTTCATTTTAAAACTGGTTTTGATATTGAACCTGCCAAGGGCAATTAACTAACTGTTTCATTCTTGATCCAGACAAAACGGTGCAGGCGCTGGCTTTATACTGTCCTCTGTTGCGAGCACTAACTCTCTCGTTTTGTAAAAACATCTCCGACTCGAGCTTTCACTTTGACCCCTCGGCTCTTCGCTTGCCCATCAAGAAGAGCCTGCAACACACTGTGCCTTCTTTGTTTTCTAATTTACAGCTATTGGATTTGACAAGGTGTTTGAACGTAAGTGACATTACTCTGCGTGCCATATCAAAACGAAGTCCAAAACTACGTGTCTTGAATCTTGGAGCATGTGAAGATGTCACTGATGAGGGAATTTCAAGGATTGCCAAGAGTTGCCCTCTGCTGGAGGAATTGGACCTTTCAAAATGCATGCACATCACAGACCTGGCGGTTTGCGAAATAGCCAAGAGATGTGGAAACATGAAGAAACTCACACTACACAACTGCAACAAGATCACTGACGCTTCTATTCGACAACTGTCTGCCAATTGTACCGCACTGCAACATTTGGACTTGTCATCCTGTGAGAAAATAACCGACGAATCTTTGCGACACCTTTCTCTGTCTTGCCACTCTCTTACCTTCCTATCTCTGGAAGAGTGCAAGGAGACAACAGACCAAGGGTTCAGATTCATCGCGCAGGGTTGCCCAGAGCTGCATGCGCTGAAGTTGGCCTATTGCAAAAACTTGACTGATGCAGCTCTTGAGGAACTCTCAAAATCGTGCTCCAACATCACCTCTCTAGACTTAAACTACTGCAACAACATCACTCTTCCATCCCTTCAGAAAGCTGTTCTTCGCTGGCCGCGATTGACAACACTTCACCTTCGTGGCTACACCAGCATCACCAACAAGCCGCTATCCCACCCCCACCTGCAGAACCTCAATCTCTCTTGGTGCAACAACTTGGAAGATGTTGCTCTCGGCGAGCTTGCCCGGGGCTGCCCACGCCTAGAGAACTTGGATTTGGCCTATTGCCGCAAGCTCTCAGGCAGTCATATCCCTGAGCTCTCTCATCTGTGCACACAATTGCGATCTCTGAATCTGAGAGGATGCACACAGGTTGCCTTTTCTTCCATCAAGCCTCTTGCACGAGCAAGCCTCACGATTTACCGCTGAACCCCCCCCCTCTCCCCTCTCCCCTCTCTCCCCCTTTTGTATTCAAATCCAATGGACTTACCGAGAGATATTTATTGCTGTGTGTGTGTTGCTTCTGGACAACTAGTTCGCTTTGAAATTCTTAGTGAATGTAAAAACTCAATATGGCCCACAATCGGAGTGAATCATCACATTTAAGAATGAATGATTTGTAGATTGGGTAAAAATATTAACAATAGATATTAAAGTGCCATTCCTCCCAAAAGTGTTTCATATGAAGAAAATATGTCCCTGCAGCAGCTGGCCAGCTCACTTGCAAAAGTGAAACATCATTAAATGCTCGAACTTTAATTGTAGATAATGGTATGCGAAGACCCTTTCTACTCTTAAGAATTTATATGCTTTGCTATATTTTGGCTTCCTTTGTTTAACGCAAACAAACAAAGCATTTGACACAACTTCTTATCTAAGCCATTGCTTCGCGTAGGTTCCTTCTTCTTGTGCTTACTGACACCTCTGGGGACTGCGCAGAGCAGCTGCTCTCCGAGGTCTCCTCACTCTCAGGCTCGCTTTCCGAAGAGGAAGAAGAGGACTCCTCCGATTCTTCAAAGCTTTCTTCCACTTCTTCTGCTTCTTCTTTCTTCTCCTCCATCTCTAGACTCGATTCATCTTCAAACATGGCCTTTACTGGGTTTGTGTTTTCAGTGTTTTCAGCTCTGTCTATTTGTGGTGGCACAGAGGCGGAAAGAATCTTCTTCAGCGGGGATGCTGAGGAGATCACTGAATTGTATTGATGCTGCTGCTGCTCTTCCTCCTCTTCTGTGTGCCCCACCCTTTGTTGTTGTTGTTGTTGGCCACTAGAGAAGAGAGCTCGCCTAAGGGTAGATTTGCTGGACCTCAATCTTGAAGGAGCGGCGCCATCACTCTTACTCACTACGAGTTTTCTTTCCTTTTCTTTGGTTGTCACACTTTCTCCAGAATTCTTGTCTTGTCGCTTTTCGTTGTTCACCAAATGTTTGTCTAACGTTTTGCCCATCATTTTGATCAACTCGAGTGTCTTGTCCAACTTGGTCTCTAGCCTTTCCACTTGACCCTCTAGGGATTCTATCCGCTTTTTAAAGCGGGACTGTGAGCTGCTTAGCCTCTTCTCGTGATTCTCTTCTGATTGATTCATACTTTGTTTCGTGGCTTCATTTTGTTTCTCGATCAGCTCAAAGACTTTCTCTGTTGCCTGCTCTTGGGTTGTTTGTAAATATTGTGCGGTGGCATCCACTTTGGCGAAGAGCTGTTGGGCTTTCTCTTCGGTTTCATCTTGCTTCATATCAAGGCACATAGCCTTTTGGTTAGGAACAAAAGATAGGTCCCTAGGTCGAATTTCGTCATGGATAGAGAGCTTTGCAAAGAGAGGAAAAGGAATGTAAGTAAGCATGTTAAGGCATACACTCCTGTATCATTGAAAAATGAAATAATATCAGGAGGGGGAGATCAGACCATATCTGCCAGGAACTGCTCTGGACCAGTGTATTCTAAAAACAGAGAATAATAAAACAGAACAACATAGGTTTAGAAACTCACTGTCTTAATTAAATCTGTACGTAAGACTGTACCTGTAGGTTCCTTGCGCAGCAGATGCATTTTGAAGTAGAGGTAGTGCCACATGTTATGCTCAGTCTCGATGTGCTTCTCAAAACCTTTGCCGAATAATTATTTCATGTGCAGAAGGAGGGGAAGAGATAAGAAAACAAAGGGCTTACCTTCGCTATGACGATCGAAAGTCATTCTGTCTATACCGCATATAAAGCACCGATTGTGGATATCCATTTCAATAGCTTTCTTGCCTGCCCTTAGCTCTGTTTGGAGTTTGGTGGTTAGTTACGAAAAAGTGACTGTTACTAATGAGAAAGAAATGTTGTTTCTCCTGCATCGGTGTCGGGGGGAGAACCTCCAAAGGTATCGATTATAATGCCAAAGATGATGTTCAAGAGGATGACTATGACAAGAAAGAAGAAAGTTGTATCATAAAGTATACGCCACGTTGTATCAGGGTCGTCCCAACGTGGAGGACGCATTAGATCTCCCACTCCCGCTCCATTGCGCAGGCTATTGGAAAGGCCCAGATAAGAAAGCGTGAGCTGAAACAGAAACAAGAATAGATGGAAGGACTCATGCATACCCGTAATTAACAACGTTGATAAAACACATGAGCATGGTGTCGCATATGAAGACATCCTCCTCAAGAATGAATTTGTTGCGGAAGAAAAGGAATCCAATAATCGAATATATATAAATTATTATCAACGCTAGGATGGCCTATGTTGGTTATCGAATAATCAATTAAGTTAGTTGCATGTGTTTCAAAGGTTGAGTTATGTATGTTTTTACCGTGAGTACAATAGACCTCCCGTTAGTGGTAACAGCTTGAATGACATATTTGAGTAGGTCAGAGCGAGAGACGAGCTCAAATAAATGGAATGAAAAGAAAAATGGAGATACGGACACTCCAAGAACTCCAAATAGAAGATAAATAAGCCTATACATAACATAACTCTCCTTGGCCACAAGAAATATGGACAGAATCTTGTGGTACCCGCTCTTGAGTAAGTTCGATGATGAATCATCTTCTCTCATTTGTTCTTTGTTCTAGTATTTGTTTTAGAAACAACACTGTGAATATAAAGAAGCAGAAGCATTGAATTGTGGGATGAGCAACAAACCTGTTTTAATCGCTGATTCCAGGCTTGCTGTTGTGTTTGCAGTCCGCAGAAGTGATATATGATTATCAAATTTACAGTGGAGACGCCTATCTGCAGCAAACCCAGAAAGAGTAACAGAAACGATATGTGGTCTTCCACAAGAGGCGGAGGAAGAACATCTCCAATCAATAACTTCGAAGGTGTGGCAGTGAAGAACCAAATTATGATCAAATTGATTACAGCAGCGAGGGCGAAGGAGGCATCCTTGAAGAGCACTTCTTTTTTGAGAAGAGCAGACACGAAAGGTTTCTGTGAGAGGGCTTCACTGTGTTCCATCTCCTGAATCAAAATATCGCTTCTATCAAAGAAGTCTTCAATCTTGCTGGTATGATTGTCCCTATTTACAAAGTACGAAAAAATTCGACTGCATACATCAGTACTAAAATATAGTCTTGGTTAACTGCGGATAAATGCCGTAGTGATTCAATATACCTATTGACCTCCATAAGAAGGTTTTCACGAGATTCCTTTGTTAAGTATTGACAAACAGTTGGAATTTGGAAGTAAATGCGCTCAAGACTGTTATCTCTTACAATCTCTATGTGTCCTGTTCCCTGCATCAAAATATCTGCCCCTTGGCAGTTCTTTAGCATTTCGTTGAGCTGTGTGTATGTGTGAGAGCGAGATTAGCCTTGGTGTGGGCATGCAATTGTTACAATTAATAACTTACCCCATGGCAATCATCTTTGTCGTAGTCAGCAAGCGTTCGAATAAGGAAAAAATAAAGGAAAGCTCTGTCAAGATTTTCATCTCCTTCTTCAGTGTTAATAATATTTTGTTGGAATATGCTCTCAAGATTCTGTTTCTGTTATTCAATAAAACCAAATTTGGGTAAGGTAACTGCATATTTGACAATAATGAAGAGACCATACCATAATCTTAAAATTCAGTGAATTAAGCAGTTGGCGAGGTATATAGGGCACATGAATTCCTTCCAGAAGTGATAAAAGGGTTATAAGACACTGTTCGTGCAGTTTCATCACGTCTTCTATCTTGCATGTCGCATAATTATTTGACAATATCCAATTCACCTTGTTTATGATACAAATTAGTGTGTTGTCAATCACTTTATAAATGAAGAGAGAATGGATAGGTACAGATTCAGCTAATTTCGTCCGTATGAGGGCCATCTGGTTTTTTGGGCAAGGTCCCTGGCAATATTCAGTCAGGGTTGAAAACAACTGTATTGCTATATCAATATCTAGGTTTGATGTAAGACTTAATCTCTCATTGATGATGATTTTCAACTTAAGGGGTGTGAAGCTGTAAGGATATTAGTAGGGTCTATTTCCCTCTCTAAAGCCTCAAGGTAAGACGCAGTTTCAGATATCAGATCATATGACTCGGCACTGTTTGATTGAACCCGAAGATAATTCTGAGAACAAATAACATTTTTAGTTTATTGCAGTTATAAACTTTGTCTGGTACAGTTACCTGCAGTTCAAGGTTATGCCCTTCGCAAAGTAGTTGCAGAAAGCGTAGGACTTCACGAATAAAGCCAGATTCAGCAAATGGTTCACCATTTGCTTGCAAATATTCCAATACTTCGTGATCTATCTCAGTGATGAGCTGGCCACGTGCGTCTCTCTGGCAAAAGGGGGGAAAAACAAATGAGATCATAAGGGAGCAATTATGTGGCATGTGTGTCTGCTAATAAAACTTACCTTGAAGAGGACTTTGTTTGTTTCCATTTCTGTATGCGCCACTGCGCGCCTCTTCTCTAGTAATCTAGCATAGAATTGTTGTTTTTCTTTGATTTCAGTAACTGCTTTCCTCATGCGTGACCTAATTTCACAGAAAAAGTCTTCCTCCCCGTTCTGAAAAAAGCAGCCTCGGATGGTATCCTACATTCATGAATATTTCAAGTTAGAATATTACAAAGAGCCCAACAAACTAAATTAGCAAAGACCACCTGAACAGTTTTGTTTCCTCCTGTAAGGAGTGCTATTCCCAAGCAAAGGGCCTCATAAAAAACTTTATCGTCACTTGTAGGAGAGCTTATTAACCGTAGTACCTTTTGTAAAGGCAGAGGCGCCTAATCAACATAATCTACTTCACAATTTTCTTGAAAGGTGGGTTTTGGACATACCAAGGTAGTGCCCCCTAAAGAGTTAAGTATATTTTGCATCGCCATATTCTTATCTTTATCCTCTAAGTTATGCAGTAGTGTTTTTAGAGTACGCAGTGATGTCCAAGTGAGTTCTGTATGTGCGCCTGCTTCAAAAGTACTATGGCAAAATAATTCCTTTAGCTCAGAATAGTTTGAAAATAAAACTGGGGATGGGATTTGGCATATTACGAGAGGAGACGGATAAGTTGTGGTGTGAAGGAGATCATATCCTGCTCAAAGACCTGTGCCAGATTGGTTATCTCTCTCTCGAGAAGGAAGTTCTTCTTACTGCATAGAAGAATTCATTCAGGATTAGAAATAATCTTCTAATAGAAACGCGAACTGCACCAGCACGTTATGCAGTGCAAAAAACGTACAAGTCAGAGCCAAAGTTGTTTAGCCCAATAATGACTTTATCTTCACGTGAAATAATGGGGCAAAAGTCGCCTTCACATTCCTCTTGCGGGGCTTGCAGTAAAGTCTGATATTCGTTCCACACTTCATCCAACTGTAGAGACGTAGTAGACCATCAGAAATTATATGTGACAACATGCTTGTCGTATAACCTCACTCTCGGGCGATGTTTTGAGCATTTAACAAGATGAAGGAGTCTTACAAGTGTCTTAGATTCGCTTCCTGTTATATGCGCTTTGATCATGGCCTCAATGCACTGGCCAACCATTGTGCGTTGGGCAATAGTCAAATAATTTTCTCCAAATTTGAATAGCTCCACAAGGTCGTCTAATATTTCATTTGATAGCCTTAGGTGTTCCCTATAAATGTGTGTGGCACAATTATTAAGTGAACTAAGTAGCAAAATTGTTGAAGAGAGGCAACAGTACGGTTTGGCGAGCTGAGACGGGTAGGAATTTGAATAGTATTGTGTTAAAAATCCTATTATATGTTGGACTAGGTACTGCATTTGCTTGTCCTCTACATCTTGCCTGATATATAACGAAACGATTAGATTGCTAAGGCTTCAGCTTAAATTTCAGTTGATAGATAGATTCAGACGAAGAAAAGGTACCCTTTCTTAACCAAACTGGAAACTTCTTCAAGCTCCAAGGTGAAATGTTCTTCAAATATTTGCCATAAATTTTGATCGATCTCAATATTCTTTTGTCTTCTCTCAGTGATGAAGTAGACCTATGAAGTTTGGTAAATACTTAACAAAATCTAAATTTGTGTTTCGTTGCAGAATGCAGCTTACCTCGTTTAGAAATGCGATGAAAATAGCTTTGATCTCGCGAAGGTTGATGGGATTAACGAGCTGAGTTTTGATATGGAAAATAGAGAACAACGACTGACACTTGACTTCTGCTTCATGTATTTTGCCCATTGCACATTTTGTTATAAGTTCTATTTGCATCATGTGAAACCGAAGAAGGCTGTTCGGATTGTGCAGATGGTCCTCCTGTGCAATCAGCTGGTTCCTAAGTACCTCAAGGTCAATAAAAGTACAGAAAGTGTGATAGAAGAAAAGACTGAAGCACCTTTGTTGTATTCCTTCGGGGTCGTTGAAGAGCACCAGGGTGTCATATTGCTTTTCCATCAGCATCTTCAACACTAGATTTTGAGTGCAGCGCAGTGGCTGCCCGTTTACTACAACCAGGGTCTGCAAACAGGGAGGGTCAGAATGAGATGCTTCTGTACGTTCTTCTAAGAAGGGAACTCTATACCTCTAACAGCTCTATATAGCGAGGGTATTTGCGTTCTGCAATTGAATTTATAACCTTTCTCGCTTGAGCTACAATCCAGAACATACCAAATGAGTATATACATGGAAAAGTTCTTGGTTTTTTGCAATATTACCTTCAGTAATTTGAGAACACAATGGTCGGTTGTTACGGAATATCTCAGTAACTGTCGAGGCCACGTAGAGCTCACGTCCCAAAAATGACAAAAAGAAGTCCACATGGGGGAGCAGCGTGGCCTGGTTCTCAGTGTTGTCTTTGCAAAACTAGTTTTGTTTTAGCGATAAATAAATGGGCGATAGAAAGACATTGAAAAAGGGTTACGTACTACTTTTAGAAAAGCAAATGCTTCATAAAAGAGAGCATAAGTGCGATTACTTTGCTTGTATGGTCGGTGTAACATATCTATCACCACTTCGTGTGCATTAAGATTCTTCAGTATACGCTGATTCTGTCTAAAGGCGGTATCATCTAAGAGGGAAAATGTTAATTTCAGCGTGTAGTTGGAGTGAAGTAGTAGAGAAACTTACATTTGACACAAAGAGAGCTTAGCTTATTGAGTGTTTGAGTAATTAGTTCTTCTTGCTCCCTTTCAAGGGGAGCGGTAAGGAGCACTCTAATTTGCCCCAATTCCTTCTGTACAAGTTGATACGTGCTCACATTACGATCTGTAACGAGGACTTGTATCTGCTCTAAAGCCCCTAAAATTTCTGTATGTTCTCTACTCCCAAAAAACATTAACTTCAGTTGTGTGGCCATATGGTAAATGTGTTGAATACCAAACAATACCTATGGAACCGTATGAGTAAATTAGCTGCAAATGTTGAGAGAGACCGGTGGTCGCTCAGAACAAGTTCACGCATGATCGGCACAATAAGATCTCTAGCTATTGCATAACAGTGCATCGATCTTTTTATTTTTTTCCTTGTAGCAGGCTTCATTAGATTTGGAAGAGCCCCTTTGCCTATAAGAAAAAAAAAGGGAATCAGGTGTCAGTCTAAGAGCTATTGAACAGTGATAATAATTAAAGGGAAAAGAGGGGTTGCTGACGTTGCATCTTAGCACGAAGAAATATAAGTAAATTAGTGAGACGCTGGTCCAAACGGCAATCAAGAAACATATCCAAGATGGAGCAGACTACGAGCTTGCAGCGGTTGACATATATTGTCAGTTGGTACCCTAAAATAATAGAAGAAGACGTCACGAAAATGACAGCCTTTGCTCAGGCTTGACAAAGATAGTACCTTTAACGTCTGTCCGCGGATCAAGAAGAGATAGCAATGGAGGAATGATGTGAGGCAATTCTTCTGGCCCAGTAAAAAACCCCAACGTAAACATTTTCTTGAGTAAGGCCAATACCTATGAAGATGCGTCAGCGAAATGGAGGAAGAGGTAAAGTAAGCAGAAAGTTACGCACAGAAAGACAGAGCTTATTTTCAGCTTTGTTTGCGGTGTGTTGTATTTCGTGAGATATCAAGAAGGTCCATATAAAGTGGGATAAGTCATCAAACTGTTGGTAGTCTTTTTCTATTTCTTCACTCATGAGAGAAGGTTGCTTTTTAAGATCCGACCAGACCTGTTTTGTTGTTTTGATTTCACTAAGTATAGATTCAAGTTGCCGCTTTTGGTTTTGTACTGAGGAACTATTATGACGCGAGGTACCTTGGTGTAGTTAATGAAATTGATTGGTTTATAAGGCTCTGCATCAACATAAAGGTCTCGCATAAGGTGACAAAACGCTGAGCGGAACGGTGGCGAGAGTACTTCGTTTGTTGTACAATGCAAAACAAGTTTGTATGGCATCACGCGTCTGATAGCTTCTATTGCTTTGTTATTCCTTCCCTGTGCAGAGAAAAGAGTGTTAAGACTTTGTTTCTAATACTTATCCTATGAGGGAATCATACAAAGCATAGGTTAGAAAATAGTTTTATAGTCCGAAGTAGATAAGACTGCGTTTCACTATCACATTTAGGGCTGGAAAATTCCTCTAAACCAATCCAACCACCACCTGGTCGTAACTGTAGTTTTACTGTTTGGGTCTCCTCATTTAACTGCTCAGTTACATGTAAAAATACATTGAGTGTGTTGTTTTCAAACAACATGCATATATTCAGAATTGATTTTACCTTCAATGAGAAAAGGAGAAAGCTTTTTTCAACTAATAGCCGTTGACAAATCGAGTTCTGGTTGGAGTACAATGGTTCTTCTTGATTACGACACAGCAATGACAAGAACTTGATATAACTGCAAAACAAAGAATATTGTGTAAGCACTCAATGTATTGCGTAAATAGAAATCTAAATTTGAATCTTCCGAAGGCCATACCTGGATTTCTTTTTCTTTTCCAGGCGCTGGATAAAAAAATCAATTTGATCATTATCTATGGTATTAAGAAGCGCCTTATTATTTCTGTACAGCTCCAATAATGTATCCATAGCTTGTGGAAAATTAATCTGTGTGGTGGAGATCATTCAGTCGCCAAACAATCAATGTATGCACGTGTGACAGCAGAATACCTTCTTCTGTATGAGTGGAGCATAATTGTACATAGTCAAGCGATTTTGTTCATTCGATTTGATGATTTGCGTAAGCAGTTTATATCCCAAAGTTGTAATAAGGTAGGATGTGTAGTATTCAGGCTTCGTCATCATGTCTCTGACAGTCACACCCCGTTTCCAAGTGTGTTTGAGTAATTGCATCAGCACATCTATCATCTGTTGTAATATCAATAAATTCACTTAATACGATAGTAAAAGATGATGGGGTTGCAAAGAGTGAATAATTCATTGTGACGAACCTTTTGCTCACGCAGAAGGTTCTGGCGACTGCGGTTGGGTGACCCGTCACGGTCATCATGTGTTGAAAGAGTGCAGGACAATGCCAAATCCTATGTCAGCACATGTCAAATCCTGTGTCAGCACATTTCAAATAAAAATGGAGCAAAGATTTTACTTGAGGGGTCTTTTACCTCGAGAACTTTGATTACTTTTTTTGCATCAGTGGCGTGTGATGTTTTACCTACGTTGAGCACACTCTTTGTCAAATCCATCCGTGCACCTGCTGAAATCTGTTGAATAAGCATACTCAGAGTTAGTTATCATTCGATTGAGCGGAACTCAGAACCTGTGGGTTGGAGTACCTTGAAAGTATATTCCTTAATTGTTGCAATTTGGCCAACAACCTTCAGTAGGCGGTTTATTTCCTTTTTGCTTGCTGGCACAATTGTGAAAGCGTCTTGATCATAGCACTTCGTCTGCCCTGTTAGCTAAGAAAAATCAGTCAGGCAAGACTCGAATGACTGATAGGTAATCAATACAGCTATGTTGTTCATTATATTACTTACCTCAATCTGGTCATCCAGCTTTGCTAAATAATCTGCATGTATATAACATTGAGTGTTGTGGTGTTTCAGGCGAATGTAAGAGTCTATTTTTATCCTTTTATCCTATATGGATGTTAATATAAATTACACAAATCTATTCTCTGTTGTTAGCAAGTGATAGAACAGAAGCTTACATGGTCGGAAACTGCGCCAGACAAATGTTCAATCTTGAACAAGGTGCTAGAACTGCTATAATCAGGTATGGTATTCAATGTACACTCTTCGTCCTCTGCGTCTGTATCTTGTTTGTTGCGAGAAGGGGCCTGCAGTTTAAGAGCTGGAGAGGACCGGCTGTACGAAGTGGATTGCAGACGTTTTTTTGTAACTGTTGCAGACAGATAGTTGCCCGTTGCGATGTGTTTTAGACGGTACAGGCCGTCGTATGCCGCAATACTAGTTATAACCAAAAGTAAGACCAAAATTAGTCGGCTAAATCGAAATTATACAATTGTATAAATGTGTTATTCTGGTCTTTCAAAAACGGTTACCCTCCACGGTTAGGAAGTTCCATTTCAAGCATCCAAAGTGCGTTGGAATTAAGACCCTGCTGACTGCTCTGTGTTCTCTTCAAATGGTTTGTCTTGGCGTTCTGGTACAGTTGCAAATAAACTGTTGTGTTTTCCATGTGGATTTGGGGTGATTGGTAAAAGAAATTTGCAATATGAATAAAGTTTCAACAAGTTCCTGGGAGAGAAGGGAATCACCTTTTTCTTTCAAATATTCGCTTTCCTCGTCTACTACAGGCTCATTGGTGAGGTAGCCCTCACCCTCCTTGTGAAAGAGCCTAATCACATCTCCTGCCTACCAATATTCAAAAGAAAGAGTATATTGGTTAATAATGGAGATTGGGAATTATTGCAAATAAAAGAGATAGACCTTAAGAAACTTGTTGGACTCTGGCACATATGGGGCAAATGGTATGACACGCCAGCTGCCAATCTCTGTGGCTGCGTTGACCTCCTTCTTCGAATGTATGGAGAGCTTGCTCGCATGTAAATACATGCTATATTTTTTGCTGATGAGCAGTAACTGGTCTCCAAATTGTACCTATAAGAACAAAAAACGAAAAAGAAAGTCAATACTATTACAGCCAAAATTAAAGACACTGTTAGTTCAAACAACGATGAAGAACCTTTTCGCCTTCAGATCTTATTTTAAATCTAGGAGCAATTGTAAACCAGGAGCCTTCATTGCCATCGCAGTCGAGAACCACACGCAAGTAATGCTTTTCCAACTCGGCAATTTGTTTCACTGTAACTGTAACAAACTTATTGCTTTTTGCATGCAGCAGCTGTTTGGAACCAACAATGCATTAGAGATTTTGTTTCAACAGAGAAAACAATAACTTGTAAGTCTAACCTGTACAGTGACCCCATATGTGACATGCTGTCCTGCTGTTCTTGCAAATTCATTTTCATTGTCTGCTCTCTCTGCGCGCTCACTCCTCTTTGTATTGATAAATGATAATGATCTCGTTAGGAAAGGAAACTATAACAGTGTGAAAATATCAATTCATTCCTGAGCTGAAGCACGGATGCTCTGCCTGGAGATGTATACAAACCTTGAGTTCTGCGAGTTTCTCCTGTTCGGCATCGTCCAAAGCTCTACTTCTATTGATACTGGACCTGGTTCTATTCAAGCTCTCTAGCTTATCATTCAGCGAGTTTTGTGAATCATACTACAAACAAGGAGAGAAGGGGTTAAAAGGAAAAGTGCAAAGTAGTACACAAACACAACACAGCTTACTTTGTATCGTGGGTAAACTTTGAACACACAATCTGTTTGAATGTAATTATGAATTAGAAAGTTCCTCCTTCTCTCTCTCT
>CDFI01107522.1:23622-36914 GCA_000826405.1 Acanthamoeba divionensis | reverse complement strand
CTTCTTCTTCTTCAACTTTCCTCTTCTTCACAGGCGCCGCCATCTCCCCTTCTCCTTCCCCTTCCCCCTCTTCTTGCTGCTGCTGCTGCTGCTCATCATCATCCAACACCAGAGCGCCTTCTTCTTCTTCTTCATCATCATCATCTTCTATGTTCTCCTCCCCTGCATCGCTTCCCTTTGATTCTTTGTTAGAAGAAGGAAAACCCCTGAGCCTCCATAGTGACTTCCTATCTTTGCGGCCTCCTTCTCCAATAATGGCCTCCTGGATAAACAAAGGGTTGGCTGATAAAACGCCAGACACACTAGTGATGATATGACACATTATTATTATTATTATTATTAGATACATTTCTAACTGCACCGCTTACTGTGGGAGGGAGGGGCTTGCCTGTTGCGCCAGGTCGCTCGGCCGGATATGTCATCCTTGAAGTGAAGTTCAATAAACCGAGAGATCTTTGGTTGTGTAGCAGCGCCGCCAAGAGCCCGCAGCGCTGTTTGGATCATCTCCGAATATGTGATTCCCTGCCCTCGTTTCCTCTTGTTCCCACCTGCTTTTTTGTATGAGGGGATGCACAATTAGTTACCCATAATAACTATGCAAAGCTCGCCCCAGGAAGACACCTAAGAACCTGAAGACTTGTGTCGTTTTGGTGGATGGAGTGAGTGGGGGGTAGAGGAGACTACTGCATGCTGGCCATTAACAGCTGCAGCAGCTGCCGCGGCCAGGTAGCCGCCCGCTGAGATGTAAAATACTTGGAAATAGACGAGCACACCCTGAAGGCGATCATATATTTTCACGTTAGTAAAAACAATTGTGTTGTTTAATTGCGAAGAATTTGGCTCACTTGTATGTCGATAGTAGCGGGGTTGGGAAGAGGGGTGGGCTCTCCGATCCTCATGTGTGGCACGAACGTAGCTCCACGCTTCACACGGATGCCTTCATCATCAGGATAAGTAAAGTGTTGCAGTCAACATATGAACAAGAATGTGTGTTGTGTTTCAAATGAAGAATAAAAGAGCAAATTTGGAGAGAAAAGTGGTGCACCGTTCTTGGACAGGTTAGTGATGGTGTAGGAGCCGAGGTTGCGGTCATATGCGATGCGGGCGTGAACGCGCGATATGCGGACGCTGGTGCTGCCCAAGTGCAAGTCCACGTCCTATAAGCAGGGCAGGTCATGCATGAGATGTAAACGTGCAATAAGGCTTGATCTACCATATGGTTGCTCTCTCTCTCTCTCTCTATGTGTGTGTGTGTGTGTGTGTGTGTGTGTACGCTCCCGCGAACGTTACTCTGTGATGGGGCGTGACGCGCCCGAGGGTGAGACTGAGCTCCTCCATGCGATAGGGCCGTATGGTGGGGCCTGATATAATGGCGAAGACGGGGGGCACAGTCCCCCCTTCCTGACTGCTACGCGTTAATGCAATGTGGCGAAGAATCCTTTGCTGCTTGTGGAGCTTCTGCTGCTTGGCCTCCTGCCTCATCTCTGGCGAAGCCTTCTTTCGCGCATACTCCTCAGCAAATTGCTTCCACAAAGGGACACCTGCCGCCAGCGCTGACTGATGTCGCCCTCCATTAAAGGGATGATTGGCTTCTTCTCCATTCTTCTTTAGGTGAGGGTTTCTGAGGCCGGCAGAAGTTCTGCTGCGAGTGGTAACCCCTTCTCCTGATGTTGTTTGCTGTTGGTGCTTCTTCGCCTCCAGCCTAGAGCTTGCCCTCTTGGGCGGCAGAGGATGCTTCTTCTTGGGTGTGGGTGCCTTGAATGTAGGCTCTTCATCATCTTCTTGCTCTAGTTCTTCCTCTTCCTCCTCTTCCTGCTGTGGGGTGCTTGAACTTGATGCATTGGCCCCCAAGTCTCTGCCTTTGTGGTTAAGAATTAGAGACAATGACATTGTCTGTCTAAAGTGTGAACTGACTTGTCTATGAAACTGTAAAACACTCACAGAAGTATATATATGGATGGATGGAGTGATTTCAGTGTAGTTAGTGTGTTTAATTGATGTGGGTTACAGAGATGGAAAGACCTGATGGGGGGGGTTCTATTTGGTCGGCGGGGGGGGACAATTTTCGATAAAACAGCTGTTTTGTTTGGATTGATTGCTGTTGTGGTCGTGTTACTGCCCAGCCCTCTGTTTCTTTGCTTTACTTTATACTCTCATCCCACTCAATATGGTGAAGCCCTTTTGCCCTTGTCTTTTTGATTTTTTAGTGAAAGATCGCAACTTCTGAAGTTCAATTTTAATGTAAAACGCAGAGGCGAGTTGTGCCATTATCTTGGAGCAGCCTCTTCTCTCATTCATCTCCTGCCGTATCTGCTGCTCTCCAAGCCACTCACACAATGGTATTGCGAAACACTTCAGCTTTGGTTTTCTTTGGGGGCAGCAGCCCTCTGAGATTCTCTCTCTCTCTCTGGCACAGGTTGGGAGGCCTTTTGTGGTGCCCTACAACTCTTTGCGCCTCTTTTCCGTATGCTCCCTAATGAGCTCCGAGGATGTACATCCTTACTGTTGCTGATTGTTCTCCACATGTAGGTGGCCAAGCAAAGCCCTGAAAGCGCGTACCAGGCTATGCGAACTGGCGATAATCCGCAGGTGTGTGGTGTGTGTGTTTTCTAAGCGGAGTGGTGTTTTTGATGGCCTTTTGCTTCCTTCCCTTAGTTTGTTGATGTGAGAGAAGTGGATGAATATTTTAAGGAGAGGCTAAATGGGACACACAATATTCCTCTCTCGCAACTGAAGGCAGAACAAAGGCAAGTTCTCCCCTCCACCCACCCACCCACAGAGAGCAGGGAGAATATGAAAATGAATGTTCGCACAAAAAGTAGATCGTTCACTTCCAACTAGCTTAACAGTGCATTCTCTTCTGGCAGAGAGAAGGTGTTTGAAGAGAACTTAGCCTATTTGTCCAAAGAATTGCCCTTGTATGTTCACTGCGATGGCGGCGAGAGGGCGGAGGAGGCCGCCAACGTTTTCATAACTTTGGGCTTCCAGGATGTCAGGTACTCAACAACTGTGGCCCCCTTCCTCACAAGAAAGTGCTAATTAGTGGGTTACACAACTTGTATGTTGGTGCAGGGTACTCGAAGGCGGTGTGTTCGAGATCAACCGTGACTCCGGCATTTTAGTAGAAAAATATTAAGTTGGTTAGATCTCAAGTAGTAATTAACCTTCCTCACACTCGTGCGGCTTGACAACACGTTGAGATAATCTATTATTTATTGTTGTTCTGTGGTTAGTTCATTCATCCTCAGCTGAGGATTCCCTTTGTTTAGGAGATTTCGTCTGCAGTTTTTTTCACGCCACCAGAACTAACCATACCCTGTGAAGAACAGTTCTATCCTGAATGAGGCCGTTCAGTTATATTGAGAGCGACAGAGCTGTAGATACAGAGGACGAACTGTTGTGGCGGCTGCAGCTGGGCGGAGCAGGTAGCAATCAAGTGGGCGATGATAGCGTCATCCTCAAGCTTGGCTTTGCGCAAGGCGTGTGGCGGTGGCACTAGGAACAAGCCATAGGTTGCCAGCTGAGGGTCAGAGCAGGCGAGCTGATTCTTTAGCGCGGCGTCCCACAGAGATAGACACATGCGCCCTTGTGCTGCAGGTGACGGCCCGTCGCCCTTGCTCCTTTGGTCGGCTAAGTGAAGTGGCAGCAACCACGCGCATAGCTTCACTGGGCCCTCTGTTCCTGCTTCTACCCCTGCACATACTGCGCGTATTTGGAAGACCACATCGCTGCTGCTTCCTGCCTCCGCTGCAGAAGGCTTAGGTGGATTCCATGAGCCCGACACCATTGTCCTAATCATTCCTTCGCCTTCACCGATGCAAGTCCATTATTATCACAACATAGATACAAGAGGCCTTGTTATTAGAGGAAAGAAGGACACACACAGAGAGAGAGAGAGGGGGGGGAGAGAAATACCAAAATGGGGAAGCGGCCTAATAGTGAAGTCGCAGTTCTGACACTCCACTGTGAGACTGAAGGCAGCGTCTTGTGCCCGAGCAAATGTTGATGGGATGACAATGATGTCCTTGCCTTCCTACATTTTTGGCACCACACACACACACACACACACAATGTGTAAGTGCGTTTACTTACAATTCTTAGAGTAGAAGAGTTGTAATAGAATTCACCTCCGCAAGGGCATGATAAGCAAGGACGCAATACTCCTGCTTGTAGCTCCCTAACAAATAAAACTATCGTCATGTATATTACATATGTTTATATATATTTCTATTAATCTCAAGCAGTCACAAGAATTGGCCGAAGTACCAGAGGTGGCAATAAGGTGGTTCTTAGATAACCATGTGATCCGCTGAAAGGGCTCTTTCTTGTTGGCCCTCGCCACTGCCAGATGGACGTCCACTTCGCTGCTGAGGCCAGAAATGGTATTATTCAAAAATAATAAGGAGATATGTTTTGAAAAAAAAAGTCGTGGCAGCAGCGGCTGTACCTTAAGCTCTGCTCATGTGTATCATATTCCACAGATAATTTGAAGATCATTGACGCCATTTTGGCTTTTCCGAATTTTACAGACAATAGATACATTGGGTTGAAGAGATATTCACATTGATGTATGGGCCCTCCTGCTGTCTTGATTCCTCTTTTCTTGATACCAGAAAAATCGTCTATTTGATCTTCTTCTTCGTCTGTAGTCTCCCACCTACCTCTTATTTCTTTCCTGTAGGCAATGTCGGAAGGAGGCAGCTCCACAAATTCCTGGATGGGAACAGGGCTGAACACTTGCAAAGTGTAATCGAACTGCTTATTCAGTTCTTGATGGCATGGCAAAACCGTGAAGATGTGGGTTTTCTTTGGCTTGAGATACAGTTTCACAAGATAACTATAACCTGTCAAGTACCTTCCACAATGCACTAGTGTTTCTCTTTGATGAAAAAGAGCATTAAACAAGGTAAGAGCTGAAACAGGCGGCTATCTAGCAATACCCTCGTTCACTGCTGATTTCAAGCACCCTCTGCCCTCCGTTTTCGACTACGTGCAAAGTCATCCAATCGTTACACCTCGGCTGGCTTTCGTTACTTTAACGTGTTGTATGCAGTGTGCGCATGTATGAGAGATTATTCCAATTTAAATAAATAAATAAATATGCATTTGAAGACAAGAACCTGATGCGGTCATTAGTAGTGGGAGCAGGGACGTGGCGGTTGAGTAGCAAATAAACAACAGGATCACCACTTGTACAGGCAGGCGGAGATGTGTGCTCTGCTAGCTTGAGCTTGTACTGAGGAGTTTCGGCAAAACTGCGCGGGTCTATGTATAAATCCACAGACCTCGGTACTAAGATGTATTCTTCCCTACACAAAAAAATGTATGGATAAAGTGTGATTGATTGAGGTTAAGATTGATAGAGATCAAGCAAGCATACTCTGGAGGGACGTAAGGTTGCATGCGACCCACCGAATCTCTGATTGTGGGTGGTCGCGTGCGCAATCTATGGTTAGCCGAGATTGACCCCCGCTGACTGACCCTTTGGGCGAATTTGCTGTGCCCATCCCATGCCACATGAAGCTCCGCAAAATATCTACCACGCCATGTATCAGAGGTGTTAGTAAGTTGGACTGTTGGCCACAGCTCCTTTGAAACTCGAGTGTGTGTGTGTGTGTGTGTGTGTGTTGTATGCGAGAGAGAGAAAGAGAGAGATGTATAGTTAGCCATAAGCCTTGGCATAGTGACCGTGGGCTCTAGGCGCTTTCGCGCTCGAAGTGCTTTCCTATAGCTCCTGAGCCAACTCAGCCAGGTGTGTGTGAGAGAGAGAGAGAGAAGTTTTCTTGGTGAGTGGCAATTGCTATACTATACCTAACAAGATCCTCATATGCAATCCAAAAGATGCCGTTGTCAAAGTAGTGCTGTGCACTGAGATCGAAGTGAAGTTCTTGCTGAAGTTCCTCTGTCCAGCTTTCTCCATCAAACTCAGACCAGCGGCCTGCATAATCGAATAAATAGCAACCAGTGTGAATGCTTTACCGTACGGAATAATCAACTTCAATGCTGCGCTACCTTTCCAGCGTTTTGTTGACCAGGGGTTCTTCAATTTGACTAAACGGTGGCCGTTACTTGTCTGTCGAACATCCAAGCATGCATAGGAATGAAATGACAGCAGGCCTGATCAAATTGCAAGCAAAAATTATGACAGCCAAATCATGACAGTCTAAGAATATAGTTCCCAGATAGTAACGTATTTAATAGATAGACGAACAATAAACAAACCAGTAATGTGGGAGACTTCATTGATGCCTCCATGGTCGAGGGCATCTGAGTTGGCTACAGTATCACGCAGATCGCCTGTGCCTACGACTGCCATGCACTGGCCATCCCTGTAGCCTTTCTCTAACTCATTCCTTAAATAGTTCCATAGTGTCGTTATGTTTACACCTTCCATCCCAGCTCTTACTTATGTCATGAGCAACTAAGAATAATGAGAATTCAATACCATAGTGAGTCCAGTTCGCCAGGCAAAATCTCTCCAAGGACAAATGTTTCAGGAATCCAACTGCATAAAAGAATAGATGCCTAGTAGTCAATTGGAAGACACAATTTGATCCAAAACGGTTTGTGTTGGTAGCACATGAAATTGTTAGCTATAGAATTACCCGAAGAGAATTTGCATATCTGTGGCTGCATGAGACCCATCCCTGTAACTCCCCTTAAGCTATGGTATATCATAATATGTGTGAGAAATATGAAAGCCGTTACACCTTTCTTGGAAATTTAGTAAAACAATAAATGAAAGAGGAAGCAACCTTCATGTACGCCTTTTCAATTATGCTGACAGCAATCTCCGATCTACAAAAACTGGAATTAATGATGCAATTTTCAAAGCCAGTGTATGATACTACCCACCTGCTGTTGGAAAAGGAGCAGATAGGCTTATCATTAGCGTCGACTGGCAGCAGGTCGTCTATTACCACTTTGCACCACATACCATTCCTAAAACAGATGTGTAGGAGATACAAACGATAAGCATGTTAGATAGGTTCATTAATACGAAAAGAAAGTATAAGAGAATCGGGTGGAGATATGTAATTGTGCGTTCATATATAAATATATGTATACCAGAACATGCGCATGAGGTACTTGCCAGAGGAGTTGTAGATGGGCCTGCCGCTGGAATCCTGTGGATATATTTGTGCCCCTATCAACCTCCTTTGTCTCACTGGAAACCTACACATGCAACCCATGCCGGCATTTAAAAAAAATATATGGGATGTATGAGTTTGTTTAGAAACCTTTTTTCATAGTTGGCAGCAGTACAAAGAGAAGCCAAGAAAGAACAATCTCCAATAACGCTTTGAGTGATGGAATATGGGCTTAAGGTCTCTCCTATGTAGATGTAAGAACCATGCATATGAAAATTTGCTTGAGAAGTTCTCCTTTCTCCTATTGCACGACATTAAATTACCTAAGAGCATTGCAGGCCTTTCCAGAAATGCCTTGGGTCTTTTCCAGGCTGCAAACAATCTATCCTGCTCCTGTGTTGTGTTAGGGCAGCAACTGCAGAGATCTAAATGGCAATTACCTTGGTGAGCATGAGCAGTCCATCTGGATCCTTATCCACAAATGAACAAAAAGGTGTTAAAAAAAAGAGGACATTCTTAATATTGAAAAATATCGCTCTGTAATCACATACAGTAAAGCTTTGGTCATCTGGCAGAAAAAAGAGCTCGTTTTTGATCTCCTCCTCTTCCTCTAGTGATAGATGAACACTTTCCGCTTGGTCTGTATGGACGTCTACTGCCTGAATAATACTGTTATTGGGTGCTTTGCAGGTGACTTGGGGGGGGGGAAACCTGTTCTTGTTCCTTTTCTTTGCCTTTTCTCCTTCTGTCAAGTTTCAGCTCTGCCTCAGCCTCTTCTTCGGGAAGAGAAGCAGCACAAGGAGAAACACTGTCAGCTGGCGATGATGAGGTGGGAGAGCGCGAGGGAGCAGGGGGAGCAGGCAGGCGGCGAAGGCGAAAGCAGTCGTCATATGGTTCGTGAAAGCGGCGGTCCTCAGCGGCGATCTGCACCATATCAGAGCCTCTGCCACCAAAGTGCAGCTTGAACTTGCACATGTATGGCTCCACAAGCACCACCTCATGATGGCCTGCACTATCCTCCTCTTGATCCTCTCGTGCACCACTCGCCAGGAGCCACTCTTGGAAGGCACGCTCTATGGCCGCAGCTTGGGCCTTGCCGTGCTGCCTCCACACACCTTGCTTCTTTGCATTGCCGCCTGCATTTTTCTTTGTTGTTGATGCATGCAGGTCCAACCAGAACCATTTGGGACATTTCTCATTGTTTGTTGTCGTTGTTGTGGTCTTCTTGCTGCTTATCCACTTCTTGAGCCGTTCCATTTGGGTGTTGGGAGTGTGGGTGAATGAGCACTCTCCCTTCCTTTTATTTTCTGTGCCCCCCCCCCAAAACTGTCGACATCGTTTGTCTGTCATTGTGGTGTGTGTGTGTGTTTGGGTTTGCTGCAACCACTTCAGAAAACAACAACAACCCTTGAATGGAGTGCTCCAGGGATACCTTTGATCCACCCATTGTGATTTCAGGATTCTTCCACCACGAAGAAGACCAAGATGATGAAGCCGCTGGGCAGCTGCTTTCCCTCGAAGAACTTGATGAAGATTCTTTATCACAATCTCAAGAAAAGACTTTCAAATTTGTTGACCTTGTAAGTAATCACCCCCCCCCTTTAAATTCTCCTTGCATGGAATGCCACAAATGAATGGCCAGTTCTGACTTGTTTTGCACGACACAGGAGCTGCGCATAAGGGAGTACAGCTACAGCAACACCAATGGCTCCTACGTGTGGCCCAACAGCAGCAGGTTGGGTCAGCTTGTTGCTGATCACCCCGACCTTTTTGCTCACAAGACTATCCTGGAGCTTGGAGCCGGCACAGGCAAGCCTGCCTTCCCCTCCAATAAAATAGATATAGCTCTTTCCCTCAATCTTAGATGTATTTCTGTTTCTCTGTTCTCTCTATCTCTCCTCTGCTCTGATATAGGGATCTTGAGTATTTATTTGAGGAAGAAAGGGCTTGCTGTGGTGAGCAGCGACTATGAGGACGATGAGGCAGCCCTGGACGCCAACATAGCATACAACTGCGCACTCAACGGGGTCCCTCATCATCATTTGGCCCATACCTGGGGTCAACCATTTCCTTTCCGGCCTCTCCGCGCTTGCTTAAAGAACATATTTCTAGAATCCTCCTCCTCCTCCTCTGCTTCTATGGACAAACAACTCTCTAGAGGCTATGGAGCCGTAGATGTGATCGTTGCTAGTGACATACTCCTGTATAAAGAGCAATATCACAACCTTATCAACACTCTTGGGCAGATATTCCGCCACCAGCAGCACTCTTTCTCCGAGAAAGCAAAGTACTCTCAGTCATGCGAACGCAGTGGTCACAGTCACAGCACGAGGAGGAACATTTTTGAGCTTGCAGGAATGACTTTCGAGTACCCATTCTTTCTGCTTAACGTTGCAAGGAGGCTGCAGACCACAGAGCTGTTTTTCGAGATGCTGAAAGAAGCGGGCTTCAAAGTGCAGCAACTGCCAAGAACCTTTCATTACAACGTCATCATCACCCTTCCATTGCACCCTGATGATGTCCACGACAAACAAAATATAAACACAAAATAACAGCCTTTAACTCGCAAGCTTGCTTCACTTTATTTTTTTTTTTGCAAGAAAGTGCTTCAAAAAGTAGCCAATGGTGTACACAAATTACTAAATATATTTTGAACTATTAAGTTGTTGGTACCAAAAACCATAATAGCAGGTCTTTCTGTCGAGAATACAAGAATCGCTCGTAATCAAGAGGCAGTCCACTATTTAAGGCGCGCCTTTACCAGTAACACCCCTTTAACTCCGTGGGGCGCTTATTAATTGGCCGGCATGCGCAGAAAGTGCGTTTTATCTCTCTTACCCATTTCGTGGTCGGTCAAGAAACACCTCAACTTGCTCACGAAAGTGATAGAACCTACATCCACCCTCCCCCCCCTTATTTTCTTTCCATTTCTCAAATACTTTCCAAATAATATAAAACATTAATTTTGCGTTGGGGAGAGAGGGGGAGAGAGAGAGAGAGCTCACTTGTTGTTGTTGTGAACACATGTAAACAAAACCAAAAATAAAAGTGGAACGTCTACAAGTTGCTGATACTGGGCTGAGCGCATAATAATAAGAAGAAGAAGAATCACCACTTGCCCCACTTCTTGAAGCCCTTTCCTACTTTCTTGCCTCCCTTCTTGAAGCCCTTTCCTACTTTCTTGCCGCCCTTCTTGAAGGATTTCCCCAGTCCTCTGTCACCCTCCTCGCCCCCTGCAGCCACAGCGTGCGGAGGGGGTCCGCCCATCATGGGTCCTCCATATGCAGCTTCATGAGGCGGGTAGCCGTATGGGGAAACAGGTTGCTGCTGCATGTAAGGATCGAAGCCACCTAAACGAAGGAGAACCTGCACATTAAGAAGACGCTGGGCATAACATAATTGTTTGGGACATCTAGTCTCGTACCTGGGGCAGGAGGATACATTGGTTGTTGAGGAGGATACATTGGTTGTTGAGGAGGATACATTGGTTGTTGAGGAGGATACATTGGCTGTTGTTGAGGATAACCTTGTTGCACTGGTGGGTATTCCATTGAAGAATAGCCTGTTATATGTTTGTTTTAGGCACAAATGTAATGTAGTTCTTTGTAATTTTTGTTGTGTGGGCTGTGTGTGTGTGTACCAGGCGGATACGGCTGAGGGGGGTAGGCCATTTGTTGTTGTGGATAACCGTAGGGATTTTGTTGATAATCCATCTGGTTGTGTGGATTTGTACAGCTGTTTGTTGTCGTGTGCACTGCAGAGAAGGTTGGTGGTGTAAAAGAGACCTTGGCGAACTGGGGGGGGNTCAAAGAAAAAACGTCTCCCAACTATTCCTTCCTGTTTCGCGGAAGAGATGATATAATATTTATATATTATTATATTATTATATTATTATATTATATTGCAGCCAAATTAGATTTAGTAAAAGTTTTTCCGTGCGGTGGCGGTCTATTTGTGGGATTTTCTGCAAAAGCTGCTCTGACTTTCGTGGATTGGTAATAGGCTGCTGAAAGCTGTGCACGATTGCTGCACGATTCAAAACGTGCTGCACGATCGGTTTGGTGTGGTACCAAAAAAAAAGTTCACCCCCCCACGCTCCAATTGTTATTTACTGTTCGACGGCCTTTATTTTTCAGTCTCCTCCACAAGCCTACCTTGATGCAATCCTACCAGCAACCTCAGCTTCCGTCACATGGCGCGACCGGCCAGGTCTATGAGATGCAAATTGCTGGCGTGAAGCTGGACAACAAGGACTTTATGGGCAAGAGTGGTTCGTATCCTCCTTCTGTTGCTGGCCCTTGCATGGGGTTAGTTTTAATAAACCTCTGTCCCTGTTTGTCTTAGATCCATTCTTGATTTTGAAGGCCTCTTCAACGCCTGGCCTCAGTCACGGGGGAAGTCAAGCCCTTGGCCATGCTTCTCATCAACTTAACCCTCTCAAGACCAAGGTGATTACAACAAAAGGCTGATGCATTAAAATAGTTTGTCTATCATCAACTGACCGGCAAAGAAAACAACAGAAAGACAAAAAAGACAAAAAAGACAAAAAAGACAAGAAGAAGAACAAGCTGGGGAAGGCAAAGCATGGCGGATGGGTCGTTGTTCATAAATCCGAAACAATTATGGTGCGTCCCAAAGTGGATTTTTCTCTTATTCTCCCTCTCCCTATTTCTCTTATCTATTTATCCGTTTATTTATTGGCCAGAACAATTTGAATCCCACATGGCGCCCTTTTACCATCAACACAGCTCAGCTCTGCAACAATAACCTCGACCAGCCCTTTATGATCGAAGTGTATGATTGGGACACTAACGGGTACTGCGCCCCTCCTCCTCATGTTTCTATCTGGTCAAGTTTCTTTCTGTGAACACATGTGTCTCCTTCCTTCCTACTCTCCCTTGTGTGATGTCACAGGTCTCACGATCTGATCGGTTCTGCAAGGGTAAGCTCTTAGGCATCATCAAAGAAGCATTTGACAGTGTCTTTGTGATATAATGTAAACAACACTTACACAATATTTATATATATCCAGTCGACACTGCGCGAGTTAATGACGATTAAGGAAGTGAGACTCATTAACCCCAACAGAATTGGCTTCAGCGACACAGCGGGCCTCCTGCAAGTTCTTAAGTGCGGGCCTGCCCAAAGCGCAGGAGCCCCTATGTATGTATTTTTTTCGCCCCTTTGATTATTTTTCAAGTCATCTCACACAAATCCTCCCTTGTTGTGCTGAGCTAGTGGTGGAATGACAACAACAACCACCCACACGACCATGGGTGGCCACCCTCCCCATGCAGGTTACCCACCCCAAGGTAATTGTAATCGAAGAAGATATACGTATCATCGTTAGGGCAGCATGAAACTTCAAATTAATGGCTTTCCGACTGTTATTCACGTAACTTAGGTCAAGCTCCGCATATGGCTGGTGGCTATCCGCCAGCAACGGGCGGTTATCCCTCGATGCCGCCGGCAGGTTATCCACAAGCAGGGGGCTACCCACCAGCGATGGGTGGCGGATACCCTCAAGCAGGCGGCTATCCACAAGCAGGCGGCTATCCACAAGCAGGGGGCTACCCACAAGCAGGCGGCTACCCTCAAGCAGGCGGCTACCCACCAGCAGGTTATCCCCAAGCGGGAGGCTATCCTCCTGCGATGGGCGGTGGCTACCCTCCTCAATCTCACGGCCAATTCCCTCACTGAGGCGACACTGCTCTCTCTCTCTCTCTCTCTCTGTGTGTGTGTGTGTGTGTGTGCTCTTCAAATGTGTGTAATCATATTTCTACTCTCGAATTATATCCTGCAAGCAAGAGAGGAGAGGGAGAGAGGAGAAGCCTTGGTTTGGTTCGGTGGTGTGTGTGTGTCTGTGTGTGTGCGTATGAAAGAGCAGAGCATAGCAGAGCAGAGAGTATTGGGTAACCCTCTTTTGCGAGTTTCACAGTGATCGTCGTCATGACACCGTCATCATCATTTCTTGCTTTTTTTTAATCTGTTAAATTTTGTCTTCGTAAGAAAATATTCAAATGAAAAAAGGATATCCTCCCACTNCCCCGCACAGGAGCTGAGAGGCCTCCCCCGATCGTGGGGGAGTGTTTTTTATTCATTCATTGTTATTATTATTATGATGATGAAGATGATGGCCGTCATCGTCATCGTCGGGTTTGCAGCTGTTGTAGGGTATGGCCAGTTCGTGCGAAGGTGAAA
>CDFI01107522.1:0-13737 GCA_000826405.1 Acanthamoeba divionensis | reverse complement strand
ACCCACGCATCCGAAGATACTAGTACCTGAAACTAGCGCCTTAGACCGCTCGGCCATCCGTGCTGTGTTTTTTAATCCTTGTCTTTGTTGGTCTGATTCTCATCTGTGCTCCAGTCATGCTGGATTTTCTTACTCAGGTGAAACTGCGGCGTGGGCATACAAGCAAATTGATTCAGCACTTGTGTAAGTGTTCTAATTCTCTTCTAAGATGTTTGCCTCCTATTCATTGGCTGAATTCAGCGTTTTTTTACTTCTCTTGTGCTCTTCCCCTTTAGAAATAGAGTATTCATCCTTGGCCCTTCACATCATGTCTATTTGTCAAATTGTGCACTTTCCACACAGACCCATTACCAAACGCCCCTGGGTGATCTGATCCTTGACCACGCAGGTCAGTTGGTCCTTGTTTGAAAATACAACTATGGCATATTAATCCTCCTGCTCCTTTGTTCCAGTGATCGAGGCCTTGTACCAGACGGGTCATTTTTGTAAAGTTGACAGAGCTGTAGATGAGGATGAGCACAGTATCGAGATGCAGCTGCCGTATATTGCTAAAGTGTTCGAAGGGTATGTACTAGATAGAGCTGAGGTATTTTTCTGAGCTCACAGTGTTAACAATATTTGTGTGGCAATAATTTCTACCACAGGCGCCTTTCAGATATAACTATTGTTCCAATCATGGTGGGATCATTGAACAAGAAGGCAGAAGATCTCTTTGGCGGTGTGTTGAGCAAATATATGGATGATCCCGCTAACTTCTTTGTAATTTCCAGCGATTTTTGCCACTGGTTTGTGTCCTTTGCATCTTGCTCATTTATATTTTGTGCAAGCTGCTTTCATTACTGATCTTTCTTACTTGTTTTGTTTTCTATTTTATCTCTCTCCTTCTCTCTCTGTACTCCTCTCTCTCTCTCTCTAACATTGTGCTTAAAAGGGGAAAGAGGTAAACGTTTTCTTCTCTTCAAGAGAACAAAGAAGTTATTTGTTTTCAAAGAGTCTATCTTGATTGCTTTGTGATGCAGGTTTTCCTACACATTTTATGATTCCTCGCGTGGCCAGATACATGAAAGCATAGAGTGGCTTGACAGAGAAGGTATGAACGTTATCGAGTCGCAGCATCCAAATAGCTTCTATTTGTACAGAAAGAAATATAAAAACACCATATGTGGTAGACATCCCATAGCTGTCCTGTTGCATGTAAGCTCAACCCAGACAATGGCAATGGTTAACCACACCCACAAAACTTAACCAAACTAACCAACAGGCTATGCAAAAGTGTGAAACTAAGTTCGACTTGAGGTTCGTAAGGTATACTCAGTCGAGCAAGTGCCGCACAGAGAGGGATTCCTCAGTCAGCTACGCTGCAGCAGTTATACGCACCACCACCTCTTCCTCCTCTAAAGGCAAGAAGCGCAAAGAAAGGAAAGACGACGAGCAGAGAGACTTCCAGCTGCCAGCTTGAAGCAAGTTCAGGGTTTCATTCATTCATTCATTCATTCAGCTGCCTGCCTGCCTTTTACGTCGCGAGTGTCACAAAATACCCCCCCCCGCGCCAAAATAGAAAGCAATAACAAAAAAATCTCTTTTCACAATCCTTTTTCCCAAATTAAAACAACCTTGTAGCAGAACCAACTGCACCACATGGTGAGCTCCCTGCCAAGATTTTATATCATCATGAATCACTGTTTTGAGTTGTCTAACCGTCCCCCCCCCCCAGGGCAACGATTCCAGTAAGGAGCCTGCACGAAAGGTATCACAACCCCTGGTACAAGGGGGCTTCACCAAGGTTGTGGCAAGTGCAGCAGCATCAGTTGACGCAGCGGTCCCCTACACAAGCTTTTCTGTTGAAAAAACCAAAAGCAACGCTAAAGCAGAGGAAGAGCTCCAAGATGCTGCACGTCTCTCTCTGTTTAATCAAAACAGTGCCGCATAATCATGATTATTAATAACATGCAAAATACTTTGTAGGGTGAGATCATTACTGTGGTTGAAGCAGAGCGTGCCCAGTTTGTACAAATTGCCCCTGAGATCGACTGGATTCAGCGCTTACCACAGGTAACCTTCTTTCTTGAACTTGCTTCGTTCTCTTGCTCTCTTACACACACAACACAGTTTGAACCGCTGGTGAAGCAAAATGTGTGGCCCTTTTCTCAAAACAAGAACTCACGTACTCCCATCAATTCATATGGCATTACAATCATTTCTGAACACAGCGTCACTTTTCCTCTTTAAACAAGTATAATTTAATTGAGCCTTTCATATATGTGTTGTGTTGTGTCAACTTAACAGCTGAAATGGATCCTCAACCACTATTTACACTCTGTGGCGAGTACCAGAGCTTTTGCAGGAGAACTGCAGCAGTGCTCACGGCACAACAGGTGTGCATTGAATCCTTCCTCCCAGCGTTCTTTCGCATGAACAACGAACAAACATCTCTCTGCTCTCTCTCATTTCTGTAAAAAGAATGCTCTATGTGTAAGGGTGAAACAGAAGGAAAGGCAGGTGCAGGATGCTGCCCGCACATTGGCTGTGCACATTCAGGACATAAAGCACTTTGAGCTCATTTTTCGTGAAGGTATCTCTCTCTCTCTCTCTCTCTCTCTTGCAGCAGAACTAGCTAAAGGGCTACTGATAAGTACTTCAAGCCCTAAATCTGCTATGGTCACCAGAAAAATACCAACTCTTGTGGCTAACCATATATATATATTTGCAGTGGACAAAATAGCCTTGCAAATAAATACCACCCGTTTGTTGCTTGCACAGGTGATCGCTAAAACTGAAGAAGTCTGCAGTCTCCTGCCACAAGCATACCAGCCCATTCCTTTGCGCTCTATCATAAATGTACACTTCACCCTTACCTCCTCCCATCCTTAATAAGTTTACTTCCATTTATCTCCTTAACACATTGAATCTGAAAAACCAAACAGGATCGCAGTTTGCTTCCCCTCAATGCTCAAAAGCAGAAGTCGTCGGAAGCAGAACAAGGCACAATGGAAAAAGATGAAGAACAATTTGTGCCTGGGCAGGAAGAGCAGAGACAAAACTCAGGGCCACACGAAATCGAGTCGACTGTTCATCCAAGTCAGGAGAACATTGTTAAAGAAACAGAAAAGAGGCCAAGTGAACAGCCAAGTTGTAGAGCAGACGAGGAAGAGATAGTAACAAGTGGGAATGCTGCTGATGGTGATCAAACCGAAGAAAAAAGAAGCACAGCCAGTTAATAAAAATGTTTCTTTCTTCCTTTTTTTTGATTGGCTGTCTTTCGCGCCAAATTTGTATACGATGTTTTTCCAATTCAAATTGCTGGTTTTCGTCAGTTATTCTATTGTCTAAACATTGCTAACAGGAGCCGGCGCAGGCGAGTTTGTGTTGCAAGCCAGCCTGGCAGGTACGACGAAGCATCTTAACGTGTGAAGGAAGGAGGCTTTGGAAAGTCGTCTTGTTGTGCTGATGAGCTTCACTTACAATACATCTCGTGTGGACCAATCTGGTATTAGAAAACTGAAGCTTCTTTTCATCATGCCACACTGAACTGTTTTCTTCTTTTTTAAAGACCCTGAAAGCAGCAGTCTAATTATGGAGTTGCCGAAGAGCCTGCTACCTATTGCAAGGACATATTTTTTGCTTCAGGAAGAGGACGATTGTGAGTTTGGCACTGACTCGATCTGGCTCAACGGAGAAACTACACAGAGGACACGTGTAGAAGAAAAGTGCGAGGTATATTTTTGCCCTTCTACTTACAGTCAAGATGAGCACCTTGAAAACGTGTGTTTGTAGTGCACAATAGACAAAGACGCGACATATGACCCCTTCGACGAAGGCTTGCATGAAGAAATCACTTTTGTTGAAGGTAACCATGGATTGATTCATTTAATTTGAGACAATGGTTAATTTGTGCTTAGAATCGGGTACAATCCCTGGATTCTTTGATGTACATTCCAGCGGAGAGGTTGAAGTAGATGCACTGAAGTACAAAAGGTCTTGCAAAAAGAGGAAGTTTAAATCAAGTGGTACCTATTACTTCTTCTTTGTTGAACAGCAACTCTCTCCTATTAATCACTTCATGAGGACAGCGCTAGGAGCGAGTAATGAACCACCTAATGAATCCACAATGAGACACGCAGAAGAAATTCTACAGGACGCCATTCTATTAGTTGAAGAGGGAGAAGATTTGAAGATGAGAGTGACCTTTGGAGGTAGCTCTCCTTCTGATACAGGTAATGCTTGCTTGCAATGTAAACAGCTTACGTGTCTAGTATTTGTTAAGGAAATGTGTGACTCTCAACAGATGATCCAGTTGTAGTCGTTTCGAACAGTAAGAAGATTGAAGATTTGGCAGCATCAATTATTACACTGTTGCAACGCAAACCTTCCACAAATACACAACTATGCCAGGTGAGCCCTAAATTTCTCAATTTGTAATGGTCCGACCTTTTTAAATCTCAATTAATGGTGATTTGCAGAGCATAGGACAGACTGTTAACAGGCGCAGAGTATCCGCTGTCATGTCTGTCTTGCGCGTAAGTGCCTTAGAGAGTCCTCTGCTGGCCTTCGTGTTCACTTTACCCTTCTTCTCAATCAAAGGCACTTGGTCTGGTTAAAAGCTGTGGAGAAAAAAAGAAGAACTTGAAGTACTATTATGATGAAAAGCAGGCAGCTCTTCTATCCAGACTGAAAAAGTATTGTTCCTACTACTACTACTCCTACCTTTGTCCTCACAATTTGTCTGGGTTTTTCCCCCCAATATTTGCGTTATTCTTCTCATGGGCCTCTCTTTACCCTAAGCAGGCTTGGCAGATATTATTTGAGGTTGAAAGAAATGAGAACCACGCTGCAATCTTGCTATTCACATCTCTTGGAAAGGCTGACCAAACCTCACGAATCACTTTCCAACTCCACTTCCGGCCCTTCACCAACCCATGCAACTGCTTTGGAATGCTCCCCGGCGCCAGCAGCAGAGAGACAGAGATCTGTGAATCAGGAAATGAAGATGATGACGACGATGACGACGGTGATGCACGACGCTGCTGGTGCCAATGCTGATGAAAGAGCTGAGCCGGAGCCACTTCTGTCGCTGCTGATAGAAGACGTGTCCGTACGACGTGCTGTCATGGAGTTGGTGAGCAGAGGAGACATCGCCCACCAAGATATCTTAGACGGGATAGAGTGTGAGAGGAGGCGCATGGTTGGTGGTGGAGGTGGAGGTGGTGGTGGAACCACCCGCGCCGGTGACACTTATTGCCATACAAAAGAAAAGCAGCAGGCTTCTAGTAGTAGTAGTAGTAGTAGTAATGCGAGCCTCCACGTCATGCAGAATTTGAAGACCGAAGAAGAAGAAGAAGAAATGGATGAGGACGACAATGACGATGACGATGACGATGACGATGATATTGACTTGTTCTGTGAGGAACCGATGATCATTCAAGAGGAAGAAGATGACGAGAAGGAGGAGGAGGAGGAGGAGGAGTAGGAGGAGGAGGAGGACACCTCCACCACCACAAAGAGTGGAGTTTGAGACTAACTTTTGCTTATGTGATGTTATGTGATGATTTGATTTAATTTAATTTAATTAGATTAGTGTTCTTCGTGTGGCTCACTCTCTTATGAGGCATATCCCCCCATGCCCATCCCAAGCCCATGCCCATGTCCGTGCCCATCACTAATGCACACAAGTCGCGTGGCCTTGTTGGAAGATGGGCAAAAGGTAGTTTTCTTTGCAAAATGGGGATAAAACAATACAAAACTATTTCCCCTTCAGAACTCCGCTTTGGCAATAAAATGAGCTCAGACGATTGGAGAACGGTTCGTTTCAAAAAAGTATCGGGCTGCCCTCTTCTTTTGTTGAGGCCACCACTCTCCTCCATTATCAGCTCTCCTCCACTGTCAGTGCTCCACCACCATGAAGACCGCTCTCTGTTGTACGCAAGATAACATTGGATTTCCCCTTTCCTTTTAATTCTCTCTCTTAAGTGCGCTTTTCCCTTTTCATATTCAGTGCTGTTGCTTGCTGCTGTCCTGTGTGTAGCTCTTGCTGGGGACTCTTGCAGGGATGCGTCGTGGGCCAACCAAGGAATAGCTCGGTTGGCAACGGTGGACTTGACTGTAAGACTATATCCCCTTGCTCTCTCTTTGCTCCGCTGATCCATGATTATTAACTTTCTAATCACTCCGCTTTTGATGAAACTACAGCGCCCCACAACAGAAGAGGGAAGATCTGCATTGGTAAAGGCACTTGCTATGTCGTGGAATGCTCAAAGCAATAGGTAAGCCTCTTATTCCCAGTGGTAAGATATCTTCAAGTAATTCAACAGCCAGTTTTGGTGATTGGTTTGAATATGTTTAGGTTTGCACCTTTCCTGTACGTAGGATATTCCAACGACGACTTCTACATGATTGCCTCGTGCTTAGTAAACAATATGAGTCCTTCACATCTGTGCTCGGGAAATATGAAGTATTTTGTGGATGTAGTAAACTACCAGGTGTTTGGTGACTATCAGCTAAGGGCATTCCCTCTTGATAACCAAGGCAAGGTTAACTGGACCACCAGTCTTGGTAAGAGATGACTCATTCTCACCTTGGCATCACTAAGGATTCTAACAAGCTAAAGGCCATTTTCAGGCATTGAAGACACTGAATATCATGCCTCCCAACGCCCATGGTTCCTAGTTGACGGCTGGACTGATCCATACGCTTTTGCAGTACCAGCATCATACCAGGGCCAAACGCTAACCCGTCGTTCAGCCCTTTACACCATTGGAGCTGACAGAATCTATAGTGAGCCCTGCGGCCACTGCCTTACACAGTCCCACGCAGTTGCTCCTACAGTCCACCTTTCCCAAATCAACCTGGCTTCATGGGGAACAATGACAACGGTCAACCAGGCCAAACAGGCTCTCGCCAAGTTCCAGAAGGACGTCTTCATGAATTTCCCTTCCAATAATTTGTTTCAACTGCTTGTGGCCTTTGATAACGGAGACAGTCTTCTCCTAACCAAATGTCAGAACGATCCTGCTGCTGACAGCACTTGCAAAAAGTAAGTCAACAGTTGCAATCATAATCATAATATGTGACTCAAACACGTGTTAATTGTTTTTCCGTGACCAAACGAAGGTGGAGAGGTCAAGTAGTCAGCCAGGCCATATATGGAGACATGAGCAAACATTCTTACACAATGAATGACAACGGTGAATTCGAAAGTGGTGAGCCTGTACTTGGGTCAGTCTATGACGCGCGCACACGGCCATGGTATAAGACCGGAGAAGGCTGGTCTGACGAATACGCATTCTTCGAGAGCACCTTTGTTGGCAGAACTTTCACCAAGCTCATCATTGGTATGTTCTTAAGCATGTGCGTTTTCTTTACCCTGGGGTAACAAACTGTTTTTTTTTTCTTCATACAGGTGGAGTGGTTGGTGGTGAGGCCAACCTGAATGCCCCGTGCGACCAGTGCAAGGACATGTATCCTTGCAGCAATAATAATGAGGCTGGGCCATCCACTGAAATCAACTTCCTCTTCAGTGGCATGATTGGTCCTTCTGCATCCTCCTCCTCCTCCTGCTAAGCACCCCGCTCTACTCTGTTTTTCTCCTTTTTTTTTTCATAATTATAATATTATTCATTTATTAACTTATATTATGGAAGAGGGGAAATATGTTACTTTACAGATTAAATAAATAAAAGAAACGAAGGCCAATATAACATAACAATTGTTTTTGAAAATGAAAACAAACAAAAGAAAAATTACACTGTGAGAGAGAGAAAGGAAGGAAGGAAGGAACAACAACAAAGAACAACAACAACAACCACGTGATATATATATATATAAATAATAACAGACAGCTTACCTCCTAGGCCTTATGACTTACGGATCAAGCAAAAACTGAAAAAAATAATATGAAGAGCCATACATACTTTTTGAATGAAACTTGCCACAGAGATGAAGGAGGGAGGGAGAGAGAGAGGAGATTAAAAAAAGGACCACAGATGTAATAATCTTCTCATTATATGATCGATGATGACTGATCGTAGTCGTAGAACTGTGGCTGTGGCTGTGTCAGTGGCAGTGGTGGTGGCGTGATAGATAGACCGGTATCCTCTTCTCTTTGGTGCTGTCCCTTGTCCTCGTAGTCTTCCCCTCTCTCTCTCTCCATCACAAAAGCTTCGGCTGTTGTTGTTTACACAACGATGACGCCCACTGAAATACCAGCAATGAGGATGCCAGTGAAGAGCAGCCAGTTGGGAATCTTGAACCTGCCGAGCTCCTTCTTCTCCTCAGCGGGCCTGTACTCGTTGATGAGAAGTTCATAGAGAGACATCGAAACCATAGGCCAAAGCTGGACGAGGATCACAGCAGCGAAGAAAGCAGAGCCCACAGCGAGGAGCCTGTCATCGGGAACCGCCAGGAAGATTATAAATCTCACAATGATTCCAAACACGAGCAGTACCAAGATGATTATATTGAAATACTCGATCCTTGAAGTTCTGCATCCCTCACCAGTAGCTCTCCATCCCGTGATGCCTTTTCCCATAAATTTTTCGTAGAGAGCGTCGAGGATCCCCAAAAAGGCGGTGAACGCTTGAGAGTACCACACCTCCTGAGCGACCCAAATGGAGCTTGATTTGACTCCCTGCAGGGCTATCCAGTTGTTGAGCATACGGAAGCAGAAGTATGGCAAGAAGATCCAAAGGAACGATGCACTGTTGAACGGATCGTGTGGCTTGATAGGTGGCTGGTGTCGTAAAGAAGACAGAAGAGAACACATTAATGTGATGTTCGACAACACACTCACCTAAGAATTTGGTATTAACATTACCTCTCCGAAGTAGACGAACACCAGAGCGCAGAACATGTAGATGAGAGCAGAAATAGCGGATAGAGGCCAAGTCATGGTGTCTATAGCAAAGAGGTTCAACAAGACACCAGCAGGCCTCTCTTCCTTGGAGAGCTTAGGGGGAGCTTTGCCGATCATGCATTTCTTTGGAGGCTTGTAGAACTGGGCCCACCACAGCTGAATGGAACCCTTGACCCATCTGAGGAACTGCAGGAGACGAGAGGCCACAGTCATTGGAGCCTCACCTGTAATAAAGATGTGTTAGCCCAATGACAAGGATATAAAAATGCTGTGTACTAACCGATCACAAGAGGCAAGTTGATGTAATACGAGACAAAACCGTCCCTGTGAAGTCTGATTGACGTGTGGGCATCCTCCGTCTGAGACTCATAGGGAATTCCACCAATCCTTAGAAGAGCTCTCTTGGAGAACACTGCATTGGTACCAGCGAAAGCGCACGCGTTTTCCCCATCGCGCCCAGGCTGGATGGCATTGAAGAAGATGCCGTTGGCATTGCACAACTTGTCACCATCTGCTATGCTCTATCGTATATTTTAGTGTTAATAATATTCACAGTGATATATAACTGAGTGCGTACCTTGTCTATGAAGATCTGGGGAGTCTGCACAAAGGAGACGTTTTCGTAGGGTGCGTATCTCTTGTCTTCGAACTCCGTGAAGAACCAGGGCAGGGTGTAAATGAGGAAGTCAGGCTCTGGTCTCATATCATTGTCAAAGAAGGCCAGAAAGTCTCCCTTCTTGAACAACTCAGTGTTGTATAACACGTTATTGATGTTACCGGCCTTGTTGTGGTGCACTTGAGGCTTGATCCTCACAACAATCTTCACTTTGTCTTTCTTCTCAGGTTGATAGTAAGGATCCTCGTCCTCTATCTCCTCAATTTTCTCTTTGTCCTCATCATCGGTGATTATCTTGATATTGCTTTGGCCATGTCGACCTTTCTGCTCCTTATCAGGGTACTTTAGTTCAAACGTGAGGCAGAGTGAGCCACGACTGCAATCCTCTCTGAACATTTCCTCCTTGAGGTGGAGAATAGGCACAACCGGTCCTCCCAGGTACAACTCCAAAGTCTCCATTACTCTCATAACGATTTCCTTACCAATGAGACTGGGCTCGAAGTCGTAGTTGTCTCCATACTCATCCTTTCCTAGAGCCAGGTGCCGCAGAATCCTACGATTCTTCTCATAGATCTTCCTGATCCTATCATCTATGGGCTCACAGAGAATCTTTTTTATCTTCGCAGTCTCTGGATCCTCTTCATCTTCCTCGCCTGTGCGCTCGTCGTCACAGTCGCCGTCGACCTCCTTGCCTTTAGAGTCGGGGCGATAGTCCCATCCAAGTTTACCCACTTTCTTCATATGCTTCTCATCTCCACTCTTCTCGGTGTCTGTGGAGAAGTTCTTGGCTTTTTTCTGCTCGAGGTCCTTTTTGAATGCCTCCGGTAGGGGATAGAACAGGGCATCAAACTCTGGGAAGGGATAATTATCAATATCTGCCTGACTAATTGTGTCATCAACATAATTGTCTCCGAACTCATCCTCGTCCTCCTCATCACTGGACAGATCACCATCTGCTCCATCGATCTTGTGCATCTCCACATCATCGCCTTCCTTCTTTTTTTGCTTGTCCGTGTCCTTCTTGTTCTTTTTGCCTCGTTTGTTATGTTTCTTGCAGCATTTAAAGCTGCAGGGAAGACAGTTGCAGCGTCCACCCATGCACCATTTGCCTTTCTCCTTGATCCACTCTAGGACAGTCTTGGTTCTTTGGACAGCTCTTCTTCCAAAATTTTCTCCCTTCTCCTCCTTTTCTTTGAGCAGCTGCTGTCTGATGGAATCAGACCTTTTCTGACCAAAAGAGTCGTCACAAATCCTGTGGGTCAAACGGACGTTGGGGGTTCGTTTGAGCATTAGACATCCCTGCAGAGTCTTCTGGGTAGTGTTGGGGTCCTCCTTGTAGTGGAATACGCAAGTGTCTACGCGCACCTCCTTGACAGTGTCCAGGAAGCCAGTCATGTTGTAAAGACTTTTTCTCTTCCTTATCGAGGCGGTCCAAAAGTTGAAGTTGTAGATAATGCCCAAAAAGTAGTTGACTATTTCAGCAATTGCGAAGCCAAACCAGGATATTACAGCGATGGCATTGCTCCAGTTTCTGCCCCATCCAAGGAGCCAGATTAGCCAAAAGAGACCCCATCCCATGATGAAGAAATGAACCATTCTGGTGGCAAGAATCTTTACTGCTGGCACTACTTTATCAGGAGCTCCTCTTTTCCAATCCAACATTCCAGGAGGAGGTTTGTTCTCTTCTTCCTCTTCATCTCCATTTAGCATCTTCTCACGCTGCTTATTGAACATCTCAAATTTGTTGTGCAATTTCTCAATCCTTTCGTCCTCCCTTTTCATGAAGACTTTTCCGCGGTCGATATACCTTCCTGAAGAAGTTGACATCACGGAGTGGGATGAAGACACAGACGATCTCTTCTTGTATGAATCGCTTTCATCAGCTGTCTCCTCCGAAATGCTCTCTTCAGACTTGGTCTCTCCTTTCCTCTTGGCATCTTGCTTTTCTTTCTTCTTGCGCTCTTTCTTCTCTTTCCTATGCTGCTTGAGTGCGCCCATGAGACCCTGAGTTTCGTGAGGCGCCACGTGGGGCTTGAATTGAATGCGCAGCCCACACCCATCTGCAGAAAATACTGCGCAGTGAATCTTCCTATTAATTTTTGATAATTATCATCAATTATATCAAGGCCAAATTCATGTATGTTGTTGCAAGTGGTGTACCTGTGAACCCAGGGTACGATCATGAAGAGGAACACAGGGATGGCGATGCAGGCACCAGAGACGGCAGCGAACTTATAAACATCGCTTTGGTCCAGGGCAAGCTCAGCACATTCGGTGTCTGCTATTTCAGGGATGAACCTGACGTGGGGAAGGATCGATTTTAGGCGAACCGAGCTGGGCAGCACATCAAAGCAGTTCACACTCATAACAAGCAAGGGCGCTCCTGCTAAGGCATAAATTAATCGTGGCAGCGCAGAGTTGGCAGACGTTTTGAGCATAAGGAAGCCAACACATAGCCCACATGTGAGCATGAGAAGCTTGCCCCCTATCCATCACCAAGAAGAAATAAAATTGTTAGAGAGTATGAGCAAGATAGACAAGGGGAAGAGTGCAATTACATTCGTGTTCATCCCTCATGTCTGTGAGGTTGGAAAGGCCAGCCTCAATGATGCCACCAATAATCATGCCCACGAGCACCCCAGCGCCCAGCATGAGCAGACGGTAGAACAGCACACATCCCAAGGCCACACCGACTCCACAGGGGATCAGAGCAATAAGGTATGCTATACTGAAGTTCGCGCCAAAGTGGTAAATGATTATTCGTATGCCTGCACTGGCCCTGTGTGTATCAAAAAAAGATAAAAAGTTGGATATAAAGATAAATTTTCGGATATTTAAGACATTGCCTCAATGGTATTTAAAATATGTGACTGTCGACATAAATTGAGATGTCCTTGAGCGAGCAGCACCTCTTGCTTGTGAGTGCACAAACAAGGAAGTATAGCTGAAGCTAGCGAGCCTTGCTTTGGCGTTGAGTGTTGGATGAGAGTATGGGTGTTACCCTATGAGCACACAGCATATAAAGAAGTGCAAGTGGCGCATTAGGATCCAGAAGGCCTTTTTCTTTGGAGTGCTTCTTCCTATCTTGGGAATCATAGAGAGTGAAGGCAGTCCCCATAGTAGTGTGAATAGACCAAGCACAGCCAACAGGCCACCTTCCACATATCTGTTTATACTCTCTGACATTTTCTTTCTGGTGGGTCCTCTTCTTTCCTATCTTTGACATTGGTGTGGGGAAGGAAAAGGGAATAAGAAAAAAGGCACAATGGCAAAAGGTAGGAGTGTAAGCTGAACAACCAAACAGTAGTTGTATCTGTGTAATAATGTTGTAAGAGGAATTGTCGACTGGAATCACCTTTTGCCTGGCAGCCAAGAGGACCAGCCTCTGCTTTGAGTGAAACCTCAACCACTTAAACTCCTACAACTCTATTGATGTCTGGCTTTCCGTCTGCCTGCCTGCCTTCCTCTGGTCTTCTTCTTCTCTGTGCTACTGCGGTTGAAAGCAGACTGAGCTTGAATAACAAAAGAGGAAAATGCGCAGCTGCAGAGCCAGAGAGTAAGAGAGGGAGAGAGGAGGAGATTCAGACTGCCTGGGTTATGTAAGAGGGCCCACCAATGAACCCTTTTATTTATTCAAAGACTGATGGAGCCGACCAAAGAGGAGAGAAATTCCACAAGAATGATTCCATCATCTTGGCCTATACAATCAGCTCACAAGGAAAAGCCACAGAAAATCAGATCACCGCAGTCTAATTGCGGTGTTTGCGTGCAGCAAGAGCCTTCTGCTTCACTTTTTTTGAAGCTCCCCCGCACCTCTTCAATTGACCCCACCACCACCAGAGAGACCCACACTAGAAATACGATTCATTTGGAATTTCGAGTCTGTTGCTAAGTCAACAAGGACCAATCGGTCGATTGCTGTGTTATAATGGGAGGCTTCGATTGGTCGGCCTGCCATTCTTCCCATTGGCCCATGATCACTGCGGGCTCACCCACACACACTGAGATCACAATCCCACACACACACCGTTTGCCATCTCTCTCTTTCTCGCTTCCTCTGGTTCGAAGCAGCCTCCTCCCTGGTAGAGAGTGGTTCATCATCATCATCATCATGATTTTCTTCTCTTTTTATTTTTATGGACATAGTGCTTTCTGAAGGATAAACAAAATTGTGTAGCCAACTCCAGGGTTGAAGCCGGTGTTTCTACTAAATTCAATCACATTTGTTGGAAACTTGTTTTCACGATAGTAGTAGTAGGGTTGTTAAAAAAAA
>CDFI01107519.1:0-18269 GCA_000826405.1 Acanthamoeba divionensis | reverse complement strand
CACACACACACACACACACACACAGAGAGAGAGAGAGAGAGAGAGAGAGAGAGAGGAGAGAGAGGAGAGAGCAGAGAATGTATGGTGGACTTTGAGCCTTAATAGAGAACAGAGAACAGAATTTGCCTGTGCACTCTTCCACGGATATTAATTGCATTATGCATCCTCAGATTCTTTTTTTGAGATCCTGCCACGGGCGAACTATCACACTCCCAACGCTGCAGGCTCGACAAGTACCAAGTTTCAACTGAAGGAGGGAACTTTCAAGGCTGTTGAGGTGCTTTCTAACCTCCTTCTTCAGCTTCATGTTTTCATTTTTATCCCTCCTCTGCTCTTCTGTTCATTATTCTTTCTCTGTTCCCTGCTTCTCTTGAGCGCCCATGGTAATCATCAAGGCTAATTGCTAACCATGTACATCACCTCTCTGCCTCTCCCAGCATGCGCGTAGGGAACAGCTGCAACAAGAGGTTGCGGCGACGGTCGATTCTAAAAACAAAGTTCCTCTGACTTATGGACAAACAGTGCAGGTTCAGAAAGCTTTTCTCTTACATCTTTAGAATTGTTTCTTTCTCACTGCAGCTATTGTTACAGCTACGACATGTGAGCACTCAAAAGTTTCTTGCACGCAAATTTGTGCCACTGGGAGGCTCTACGTCTAAGTCCTCAAGCCTTCGCAGGTCACACGCGAAACTCCCCACAGTGAGTGCCATGGAGGTATTTTGCTTTTTATGCGCCACTTCTTTGGTGCTATGTGAACAGAGAAGCTATAGCTGTATTGTTTCTTAAACAGCTTGTCCTATGCTTGTTCTATTCAGGGTCGTGGGTCGTACATAATCGCTTTAGACAGTGGCAGCAAAAACTGTTGGTTCACAGTCTGGCCCAGTAATGGCCCTAAAAAAATTGGAAAAAATGTATGTTATAATACCAACGAATGACTGAATTAGGAATAACATGTGTACTTTTGTTTGTTTCAATAGGTCCTTTCTGGAGACGCTGTGGTATTTGTCAGCCATGTTTCAGCAAGGTAGTAGTCCAGAGCAACATTTACACACCGATTAAGAACTAACTCCATACCTTCTTTCGCCACAGACATGAAGGGTTCATTCACCAGAGCTCTTCTGTCATGACAGATGGAAGCGGCTTTCAGATTCATCTATCTACCGAAAAAACAAAGATAGGGTGGAAAATGCAAGTGCAGGATAGTGATGTTGCAAAGAAGAAAACGCTCCTCGAAGTACACTTGCTCCCGCTTCTCATTTAATAATGTACTTTCCCTTCAGAAATACGTAATGTACTAACAATAGCTTCACAGCATGGAAAAAAATTTCGCCTGTATTACGAAGATGAAGGAGAATGGTCTACGAAAGGGTACCTTGTTGGCAACATAAATCACAAAGAAATTAGTTCACAACAAGGTAGATATTATTCTGCTGAACATGTATTTGAACTTGTACATCATTAATCATTTTGAGCCTATTATTGAAATTCTTGATTCTTTGCTGTTATGATGGTCTTTGGATCAGTATACTTTCAGTCATTTACACGCTCACATAAAGTGCCAAAAACCTACCACTCTATTTTTGAAGTTGAAGTTGTGGACGACGAAGGTATATGTGTCTTACACACACACACACACACACACACACACACACACACACACATCAGAGAGCAGAGAGCAGAGAATAGAGAGAGCCGAGAGAGCCATTCCCATTGGTAATCCTGCTTATCTTTCTTTTTTCCAATATCCTGTGCAGAAAAGGGAATCTCATGGGAAAAGACGCGATGCCGGTTCAAACTCTTTACTCCATATCCTGAGGACATGTATCTTGCTCTTGGGCAACCAGTAACCAACGCTAATGATGTCAGTATGTATTGCAGTAACATTTAATGGTTTCATGAAGAGGCTCAAATTATTGCTAACGGCATGTTAGGTTCCTCTCCTATTTCAATTCACTCTTCTGGGGTTGGATTTTCAAGAAGCAGCGAAGCAACAGTTATTGTTGTTCCACAGCCAAATCATGATACTATAATTACGCTTAGAGCAGGCACCAAACAGGTAACAGTTTATGGCGTTCATGTTTCATATCCATTTTTAACATCATATCTAATTCATTATCAAGGACCGAAAAGGACAAGTCAGATTAGGCTCATCTGTTCAGATTCATTCAGAATCTGGAGACAAGTGGCTTCACTGCAAGCCAAGTTTGCGTGACCCAGATGAAACATCTTTGCAATTAGAACAATATCTTAAATACAGAGATGTACGTATTTTTAGCAGCCTTTCAATTTACTAACCATGCATGCATTGCTTCTAATTCTAATTCTTTGTGTCGGGCTTCGTATAGGTGTTGTTTTCAAATAAGCTGAGAGCTAACGATGTGTTCGTCTTGCGACCAGCTGCAAATAAAGAAATCATAGCTATTGAGCATGTTCGTGATTGTGTGAAAGACATTGATGCTTTTATTTTGGAGGTATGTAAAGGCACCACTAACGACAACAGAACTTCAATAAGCAGGAGCAATTTGTGCTGCAAAATAACTAACCTTTTAACGTGCATATTTCACCACAATCAAGTTTGATGAGCTGTACGCAAACAAAAGAAGAGAAAAGATCTTAGCGCTTTTGAAAGAGGATCCAGATGTAAAATTAACAGCTGGTTTGCGTGGCATAAAGGTACTAGCCAAGCAGAAAAAATAATATCCCCGCTTTATTTATTTTGTGATTTTCTTATATTCAAAAGGATGCGCTCCACCGTTTGTATGGTCTGTGTACGGCAGAAGAGAGTACAGATTCCACTCTTTACAGTTACCGTAAGCTGCTTGGAGATAAGATGGTACAACTGTTTATCTATGTTGAGATTTTCTTCTTCCTTAATTGCGTGCTCTCCCTCCATCTTATGTATAAATTGACCAGTAATCATGACTTCACATGTTAATACTATCATCATTTTTTTTAGATGATTGATAAGTTGTTTAGTATATTGCAAAGGTTTTCCAGATTGGAGAGCAGCAAGTTTAACCCATGGCAACTGCGGCAATCAGAAAAAAGAGATGGACAAGAAATCTCTCCGCGTTACCCTTTTATTTATGCTGTATGGTATGCAATATATGCCCAGAATTTAACCAACACTTACAACCTCAATTTGATTATCACTTATAACATTCAATTTGTCTGTTTCTATTTGCACAATTTAGTCGGTCAGTGCATGCTTTGCTCAGACTTGCTGCATCTGCGTCACAAAAGGCTGCTTCCATAGTGGTGTCATGCAAGGAATACCGCAACATTATTCAATGCCAGGTACTTATATCCCTGCGGTATCAAAAAAAACCCCAAACATCTCTCTGCTCTTTGCTCTCGCTCTGTGTGTTATCCTATTCTATAGAACACTAATAGTTCTTTTTTAGATAAACAAACCAATCAATAAGCCTTTGGTTACAAAAGGATACAAGGCCAAACTTGGCCTTGTTTCTCGCACTCTGCAGGTATACAAATTTTAACTCCTGAATTTCAATTCAACACAATCATCACACTTGTCTTTTTTATTTCATGCCAGGCAGTGTTTCAGAACAACGATAGGCTATTAAGCCATCCAGACACAGATGCTGAAGCCAATGTGCTTGATATTATTCGAATTCTCACCTCATCTCTGATCTTAAATGACTCTAACACCATCACTTATTATGAAAATGGGTATGTTGTTTCTATGGATAGCAATTTTATTTGAACAATATTGACGACTCCTTCAAAGTTTTAATACTTTCACAGTACTGTCGTTGCTCTGCGAGCAAGATGGTGTGGCTCTAACGACTTACCAAAATGCGATTGTGAATGAACTGCAAATAGGCCAAGGCCAATTTAACTCTAATATTTTCCTGACTTCACGAGTAAGTAATTTGTTTCTTTTGTATTATTCGTTGGGTGTGTGGGTGTGTGGGTGTGTGGGTGTTAGCCATAGACCTTGGTAGGAAGAGAGCAGAGAATCGACTTTATGCACTTACTTTGTTACTTTACCTTCAACAGTTGGCACAACCTGGAAATACATTGAAGATCTGCCTGCAGCCTGAGGATTCGAATGTAAGTTCTGGTCCCACAAAAAAATTAGCAAGGGCATCCTCTCACATACTATGACTACAGAAGGAAGATGCTTGGTTTGATATTTCATCGGACAACTTCTCGACTCACGCAAAGTATGGCTATATTTATCATTACTTCGCTGCAATGACTTCGCTCTTTGCGAATCTGTGTCTGGTAATTTATTGACTTTTTTTAAGAATTCATATTTTACTTTCAAATTKRTAGAATCAGTTACTGATAAGATTTCTTTTAGAGGCGAAACTACAATTCCATGAAGCTGCTCCAGAATTTATTGTTRAGTTACAAAGACATAGCAAATGTAAGACTGCACACTTTTACAATTTGGATTATTACGTTATACATAAAACATGTTCCTAAACAATGGTTTTACCTTTGAGGGCAGATTTTGGTGTACATTGAGCAATTTCAACCAAGGGCAATAGCATTGACATTTTGCAAAGTCCTGCTCCACGCTTATATTGATAAATATCCTCTCGCTCCAAACAAAATTGTAAAAATTTGGGTAAAAATTTAACCACCAACTTACTTATTGCCACCAATTCCTCATTATTTTTTTTATTTCGCAGGCTCCTTATTTGGAAGGCAAGCAATGGAACGAAGACGGTGATGAAGTTGGGCTATCTGTTGTAACTGATGAGGCTTATCTAGCCTTGCAAGGTAAATCAAGTCACACAAGAAAGCACAGAATGATCTAATTGCTAACTTTACGGCAAGGCATTTTTCAAAGCATCAGGAACGAGCTTCGGCATATGATGGAAAGCTCCTACGAAGCGTACAATGACAAAGCCCTTCTCTTAGAGGTGTCATAATTCCATCCTGGCACTTTTCTATCTGTTAGATCTCTTAATCTGTTTATTTTTCCAGTTGGTACGAATCCTTCGCTACCTGATCTTCTTTGGTGTTGTCAAAGAGCGCGACTATCTCTATCCTACTTCTTTTGTGCACTATTTCAAGAGTACAGATGAAGAAGTGGAGATACAAGAGGAAGAGATACTGGAAGAGGACAAATACCCTCTGCTTGGACTCCTCTTGGTCATACTGAAGTGCACAGGAGCCGGTCTATCTCCAGCAGATGAGTTCTTATTGCGGCAAACGAAACAAGAAATATGTGAGATCATTAATCTTATGTTTGATATGGCACTCAACACAAGATTGGTTCATTTTCTCAATCATACTCAGAGGAAAATGGAACAAGAAGAAAAGAAGTCAGGTACATGCCCATTGAAGTTGTGCCCAAGATATCCCGTTCACTCAACTTCTTTTTCCTTTCTATTTGATAATCAGCAAAGCCCAGAATAACTTTTTTGGGAAGGAAAGGCAGTGTAATTGGAACAAAGCAGTTCCACAAGATAACGAGAAAGAAAATAGATCAGAACCCCAGATTCAAGACTCAAGTAAAGAGAGCATTTAAGTTGGCACTGAAGCATGAACTATTTGCTCAGATAGGAAAGTTTGAGAAAACTACACCATCACACAATGATGAATTCCAAAACGAGGAAGTTGAAGAAGAACAAGAGGAAAGAAAGAGAGAAGGAACCAAAAAGAAAAAAAAACACAAGGACAGACAAAAGCAATTTGGATCAGGCATTTTTAATGATCCAGAGACCGGAATTAATTTAGACGCCGTATTAGTTGATATGATAAAGGAAAACAACACAAAACTAATCTCAATAGCTTTGAAATTGATAAAGCGAAATAGAAGGTACATTCTTTTCTCTTGTTTGCATTAAATTCCACGAGAGTGTTCACTTTACCTTTCTTCCCTTTCTACCAGTTGTCTTGAAGAACTGCTGGAAGCAGCAGAACAAATAGAGGTTCTTGTGGATGACAAATCTTGCCAGGCCTATATGGAAATCAAGAAAGAAATGCTGAATCTGCAAACTCTCCAAGTACTCTCTCATTCCTTCTAGAATTATATGAGGGTCTTTGTTTAATTAATTAATTTAATCTTGTTTTGGTTTGGTATCTCGGCCTAATAAGGCTCAAGAAGACTTTCTGGCTAATGAGGAAGCCCTCAAATGTATATATGCGTTGGCCGAGTTTCTTAATTCTGAGTCCAAAGGTATTGGTGGCACTTTTCTCATTTTTACTGCGCTCCCTGTTTTCCTTCTAACTTTCTCGTTCTTTGATAGATAAAATGGTTACAACAAATCAGGGACTATTCCTAAGTTTGGGCATTCATGAAGAGATTATAGGAATCCTCAAACGCCCCTGGGATTCTACAAAAGAGCAAATGCCAGCCATAATCACTGCTGCATGTACACTTTTGAGGAGAGTAAGTACTTTATAATTATAATCTTTTCTTATTCATTCTAATTGGGAAGCCTTTCGTCTTGTTTTTCTAGTTCTGCAATGAGAACAAGAGATGTCAAGCAGGTCTCTTTGAATTTGCAGATGTGCTGATGTCAGATCATTTATGGCACAGCCCTGTGGTTCAAGAAGTTTCCCTGGCTCTGCAAAGTATCTTTACAAATAATAGGCTCCTAGCTACGAAGGTATGTATCTTAGATACATAGTTCCGGTATGTACTATCATTAGCTGATCTATTTGATTCCTCAGGTTTGTGTGGCGCATATTCAGCGCCTTATAAATTTCTTAGAGCTGGAAGACAGCGAGACGACCTCGCCCCCACCGAGTCTGCCTTTTGTATTTTCTTCATTCTCTTTACCAAAGGGTGAGGAATCCGAAACACATGGTAAGGTTGGAGAAGACATTTTCAAACAGCAGACAGAAATTGGAAGGCAAAAGAGGAGTGGCCTTCTTGCAAGGGCTGTTGTCTCAACATTAGAGGTAAGGAATAGATGTACATCTAATTAGCTTTTTAGAACATTTCCCACTAGTAGTAGATATGAGGGGATTAATAAGATCTTTCCATCAAAAACAGAGGATTGTGTATCCTGTCCAAGGTGGAGAGCCCATCCCCAGTAATCAAAATCTAATAGTCAAGCTCGTTGAGCATAAAGCGAAAGGGCTAGGCCTGCACAGCCGTATCACTATTACTCAAAATATTTACCACAATACGCAGGTGATTCATACTACATGGTTCTGATTTAGATTTCCATGGTAAGTTATTTTAACATATCAAACAAATACACGAAATAGGTTGTGCGTTTGCTGGCCCTTTGTGCTGATCAGAAGAATTATATGGCTGAGAGTGCATGTCAAAAAATTCTTTCTTTTAGTTCATGTCTTACCATCTTGAACTCTAGAGATTTGCCTTATCAAACAAAGGTAACAATTATTGTCTTCATCTTATTTGTACTATTAGTATGTTATCACATTTAACATTATTACCACTGTTTAACAGTCTGCATATTTACATTTTCTTGATGAAGTGTATCTCAACACTGCTGTGGATATGTATGAGGTGTTAGAGGAGCAACGCCCTTTGTGGTACATTTTTTCTTACTAGCAACACCAAATCATGTTATGTGATGGACTGTCTTCGCTCACTATCTATCATTTATCCCATACAGGTATCCAAACCTGCTTTCCTTTCTCTCTGGTGTGGTTGAAGAGCTCGACTACTTTCTTGCTCATGCTAGATCTCAGCTCGATGAGAAACTTAAATTATGGAAGCAGGCACGTAAGAATAAAAAGAAAATTAAAGGAAACAAGAAAAAGAAGCAAAAGATGAAAGAAACAGGATTGCGTGAAACAAGACACAAAGGAAAGGAAAAAGAGGAAATGGAAACGGAAGGGCAGACACAACAAAAGATGGAGAAAGATGAAGGTGATGAAGATGAAATCACAGCAACCGACTACATCTACAAAGTATTACTACCATTTTTAGCAAATCTTTATGGAGGACCCTTTAGTCCCTTAGACCAGATCACGGCATCGACCTCAGACAACATGTTCCTTTCCAGATCCTTCTCCATTGTACGTGGACTTAACTCTAAGCCCTTTATACATTACACTAAGTGTGTAAATTATTCTGTTTCAAATTAGGATGCCCAGATGAGACGTCCTTCAATCACAGTTACAAACTTTGACAGCACAAATCAGCCCGCTGGGGCCTCAGCAATTGGAGAAAGCCAACGCGAACCCCAAGAGTACATATCCAATATCACTCTTATATTCTAGTTCTATGTTTTCACAAGTTTAATCAATTCCTACATTCTTAGGGTAAAAATGCAAAGGGCACGACTGATTGCTAAAGAAATTCTAAAAGCGGCAATGAAACTGTTACGAGTTATAAAGAAAACAGAAAAATGTCAAAGCAAGGAAAAGAAAAGGAGGGGTGCAAAAGGAGAAACCATCGTGCAAGAGTCAAACCAAGTTTCATGGGCGAAAGAACAGGTGTGCCTCGTCGGCCGTCCGCTATGATAAGGCTTACGGCTAACCATACACATGCACGACAACACACAGGTATTGCGTTTAGTGGAAGTGTTACAGCAACAGGACGTCATGATAGAAAACTATCTGTCAGATGAGCACTTTGAAAATGAAGATAATGTTGATGTACCCCAAGGTAAGCTTGCCTCGAGTCGTCTTCTATTGTGAGTGCAGCGAGCTTACTTCCCAAACCTCACAGATGACGAGCTGATAGACGAAGAAGCCCTAGGAAAAACATTACAGCTTCAATCAGGTTCCCTTCTCTGCTCTCTCTCTGCTCTCTCACAACACTCACAGTATTTGCAGGTGTACATAAAATCTTGCTACATGAAAGTGACAGCGACTCAGACATAGATACAGCCACCGGGTTACAAGCATATCGTCTTACAAGATACACAGACAATTTAGATGGGAATACGCAGCTGAACCATATACTTCAACGAGATAATAAGCCCTCGCTAGATTTGCGAACTTCCCATTCCAGTTCCACAACTTCCGTCTCAGATGATGAAAGCAGAGATATCAGTGGACAAAATGGCGACATTCCACAAGAGTCTGTATATTTTGAAATGGAAGTGGAAAAAGACAGTAATGATGGAACACAAGCAAACTGCCTCTCCCTGTGCTGTCGTGGTATTGGCAAAAAGAAGGATAAAACAAAAACAGAAAAGGCGAAGTGGAGAGCCAGCCAGATGCAGTTGGAAACACTGTTACATAGTAATGAAAGCCCTAAGAGTTACACACACAAGTTGGATAAATGGGAAGAGTCCCTACAGCTCGCTACAAGAGATATCTGGAAAGTGTGTATTCCTTTATTAATCAAATTGTATCACAAAATGTATACTGATTCAACTCATTCAACAGGAAATAGCCAACCTAAGGAAGATTCAGAACAGTACTGTAAAGCAGATGCTCATACTTCAGCTAGACATAAGAGAGTCATCAGCATTTGACCAATACCAGGTTGCAGAGTTGCACATTTACTGCCTTCGCCTTCTAAGGAAATTTCGGATGCGATGGGATAGCGACGACAAAGCCCTCATCAGGGAAGCAGTAATCTATGCTTTTCCACTTCTTCAGTCTGAAACTCCTGGAGTCGTCTATGAGGCGTGCAAGTTTATCATCTCTCTTGTGGAGAATAATAGTTCTGAAAAGACTATCAAGCAGAAAATCCACCTATGCAGAACTAATAAGCACAAGCTAGATCAAAAGGTACTTTTTAACCCTCAGTTTTTTTATAACTCCGTTCTTCTTTAGTTCAACGTTATTATGCTTCATATCCCTAGGATGATACAATACGACAGTTCATAATGAGTGTTTGCGCTTCAACAAATTCCAAATTTGTTCCCAGCATTGTGAGTCTCATAGAGAGATCTTTGCAGCAAATGGAGCGTATAAGACACAATATACAAACCTCTAACAACCTCTTGGAACCATACGACCCAACTGTCATTCAAATTGTATTCGAGTTACTACAGAAACTGTGCTCAAGGGATGACACACTCGAAGGTATGATATTGCCACTTTTCCATTATTACTATACTTGTGTGTACAAATGTGAATGGAATTGATTTCCACATGAAGGGGATGATCCAGCGGAAGAAAAGATAAGAATTAAGCTGGAGCAAACAGATCCACAGCTCTACGAAGATATTTTGATCTTTGAACGCATGGAAATTGAAACCAGAGAAGCTGAATTAAGACAAATGCAAGATGTATGTATATACCTGTATCCATATGTTTGCCTTTCTTTTCAGCATGCTATCTTTAATTTGACCATTCTTTTGGGATACAGTACATGAGAGGTCAAAAGGAAGCAAAGGATGATGATGACGGCAGACCGGAAGGATTTAATCTTGTGCTCTGGACTGTACGCTATCTGCGCAAGCTCAGACACATTCTCATGAAACTAAACATCTCATTAGCTAACCAGGTATCTTTTTTGTTACAAAAGTCCACTGTAACATGCCACCCCTCCATATGGGTGTATTTAAATTATATTATTTCTATTTGTCCAGGTGATAAATACCTTGATTGCTTTCGCAGAAGGAAATGAACATAACATCGAGTGCATTATCTATGGAAATACGGTAGATGTTATTAATGCCTTGCTGCAACAGTCATATATCTCTACCTCTGCATCTCATCCATCCAGACACATGGAACGTGCAGATATTAAAAGTCTTACCGTAAGTACATATGCAATATTGCATAGAGAAGGGCACCCTGCTAGTTCCTTACATTCCTTGCTTTGTTATGAACAGATGTCGGTCTTAGAACTGTTGCTTTGTTTTGTTGAGGGAAACCCCAACACAGATACTGTCAGCTATCTTGCTTCAAAGCTGGAATGGGAAAAAGTAAAAGAACACAAAGATGAAGAGGCCAAATTCACTTTCACAGAGGCTTATTCCCGAGCTCCAAGCCGCAGTCAGGAGAATAAAAAACCAAGGGATAGCCACACAGCATCGTTGTATCTTGACAGAACCGTTAACGATTATGATTACAAAGAGATTCAATATATCTTTGATGAATGGCTAGAAAGGTGTGTATACATTTTGGACAGCACTGCTTTCTCGCTCTCTGCTTTTGATTAGGCTGGCTAAGAAAAGCGTATCTTAGCCCAGTTTATGACTAACCATACATCTCACCTACAYCCACACCAGAAAGCAACACAATCATGACGATGTGTTTTCTGAAGATGCCAAAATGGATATTTTRTTTTACACCCTCATCAAAATTTTATCTCAGGGTAAGTAACCTGACCTACTCATTATAACACACCATAAGGTTTGTGAGTGAGGTTCCTTAGAAAGCAAAATAAACTTTACGACAACATATTAACATTTGATGGAACAGCTGATAGTTCAGATAAGTATACAAGTGTATCTAGAGCACTTTTTGCCAGGAGAGGGTCAATGAACACTGAAATTGGTACGTTTGATGGTTGAACTATGATCACGGTAATTTCACACTGACAGTTACTTTCTTACTACAATCTTAAGGTCACATTGAAGTCTTAACCAATAAAGCTGAAAGTGGAGCGACAAGCACACTGCAAAGCGTATACTTTCCTTTGCCAACAGAATGCAGGTATACAGCCACTGATCCAATATTTATAAAGAAGTACCAAACCTCTGTTTCCATTCACATTACAGGATGCATAATATGGATGTTGAGAAGAAAGACACTGCATTAAAACGATTACACGAACACTTCATTTATGAAAACCCAAAGGAAAAGACATGGGAACGTGCTACTGAGCGTATTCTTGCGTACCCATCCCCTCCCAACATTTATAACCACATATTCACTTGGATTACATTTCTTTGCCATCTGCTAAGGTATTTTCTTATACTTATTCAGATTTGTGAGATGGTCAGAAGGAGTTTTGATTGATCTTGAACACACAGAGAGGATCAAAAGCAGGTGGACAAATACGTGGTGGGGCAATGGTAAATTGTTTCCCTACCTGTTCTGCTAATTATTTTGCGTAAATCAAACTGATATTGTTGTCTTTCCTAACAACAGCGATGTATTTATTGACATTAAAAATTAATTGGATAGCATGGTTTGCATATTTATTGGTTATTCTGCTCAATGCCACCATTCTTTGTACATACCAAGAGGATGATTATTTGTATGTATCACAAGTCCTTGCTTCTATAATACCCATAACTCTGTTTCTGTTTCGCTTTAGTCTCACCCTCTTTTCTGAATAATTTTTAGGAGTGCTGCAGTGGCATGGGTGGTGTTTGGTGTCGGTCTGGGACATACATGCCTGGCCTTCTTGATGCTCGTAGGCTTTATTTTGATACGAGGCCTATCTAAGAACTTCATCGGGTAACACACTCCGAAAATATGTTTCTTGTTTGTTATTGCCTTTTTAACGTTGCCTTTCGTTGGTAGATGGTCAGAATATTTATCAGCAACCGGCAACCATATCAAGAAACAAAGTGAATATTTGATTTCTCTGACCAGCCAAAAATATAGATGTATACATAACCTTCTTAAAACTGAACCTGAACGAAAGGTACAGTCACTTCGCCTCTCATCCCTATCTGCATCTGTCTCACTCGTATATATTTTTTTTTACACAAAAAGAAAGCAACAATCTTGCGCTTACAACAACAAGTAATATTTGGCCATAGTTGGCCATGGAATATCAAATCAGTAGCTCGCTTGCGATATCATGTCTGGTCATGCTATAATATCTTTTCTGGCTTCTTCATCTTGTTTCATCTGTTTTATTTCCTTCTATCTATCTTAGGCACCTTCCACTATCCTTTCTGGTACGTGTTGTTTGATGGCTAGCACTTACGTAATATGGTTGTTCAAGACTTTTAGAGAAACGGATATTCACATCTCTTCTTGTTCTCCTTTGGTGTAGGTTTGTGTACCACTTATTTTTCATCATCGTATGGAGCTCGTCTTTGATGAATGTCTTTATTGTCCTCAGAATCAACTGGCGAAAACTTCTCCTCTTGGTTTGCAACCATCCTTCCTTTTCTTGGGCGAATCAAATCGCAGAGCAGTTTTTAATGCTGAGTCAATGTTTGACATTTTTTTTTTCGTCACAAGGCCGCATTGTTCATTCCGGTTTTGGAGGTGTTTTCTATTTTTGCCAATCTCTTTTTTCAAAGCTACTACCCAGACTCTCTCAATGCCAATTGTGAAACTGTGTGGCAATGCATGATAGCAAACATACAATTTGGGTATAATTCAATCTTTGTTTTTTGCCAATACACGTCCTTCCTGATCTTCTGATGCCATTTTGTTTACATTAATCAGAATGCCATTGGAAGGTGCGCTGGTGCAGAATCTTCCCCCTGCGCCCATTTCGGATCCCTGGTATAAGGTAATGCAGTACACATCATTTGGTTGTGTGGTAACGAAAAGGAAAACAAGCATCTAACGCAATTCAAATCTTTGTTTACAGGTGGGAGGATTTGTGATCTATTTTCAGCTTTTTTGGATCGTCATAGGCGTTATCATGCTTAATATTGTGCTAGCCATTATTGTGGACACCTTTGGCCGTACGAAATCGTCACCTGAGCATATTACGATAGGCATATACTATTTACATCTAAATATGTTTCTTGTCCCCAATAGAGCTCCGAGATCAGGAAGCTGCTCTTAAGGCCAGTGCCCAAAATTCATGCTTTATTTGCTCAATTACACGAGAGACTTTTCAGACCCTAGGAGGACGTTCAAGTAAATTACTTTTTTTGCTCACTTCTTTGCTGGCGTGTTGCTTATCACCTTTTTTTGCTCTCACAGTGTTTGCAAAACATGTTAAAGACGAACACAACCTTTGGCACTATCTTTACTTCTTTGCATTTTTGAAGCTAAAACAAGAGGCCATAAGGAGGCAATCGAAGAAGAGGCATCAGAGAAAGACGCATGGATCCCGCAACATTGACGAAGACGATGACCATGATGACAGCGACACAGACAGTCCAGGCGCACTTAATTTTTCACTTTTTATCAATGATTTGGAAGAGGATGAGCAAACAAAGAGGATACAAAGAAAGGTGTCCAGGCGAAGACAGAACCATTCTCTACGCTTTACGCACATACAAAGAGAAATCTTGAAAAAGATTAGTTCGGGTCGTGAGGTTTGTTGTCACCAAAATTGAGTCTCTCTGCTCTCTGCTCTCTCTGCCCTCTCTCTCTCTGAATCTTTCAAACATAATAGGAAGATATATTATCAATATTTCCAATCCAACGGTCACAAGCTGTGGAAGAAATCAGGCAGAAGCAGCTGCAGGCTAGCACCAAAGATGAAAAGGAGTCTGCAGAAAAGACGAAGCGAATGCAGAAAAAGGTAAAAATAATGTTATGACATCCAACAAGAGCGAGAGAGAGCAGAGAGAGGAAGAAGGTACGATTGAAGAGAAGCCAGGAGACAGGAAAGTGATAGGAAAGAGAGATAGTTTTCGATAATCAACGGGTTAGGGGTCTGTGCGCTGTGTGTGTGTGTGTGTGAGAGAGAGAGAGAGAGAGAGAGCAAAGAGATGTATGGGGGTTAGCCATAAGCCTTGGCATAGTGACCGTGGGCTCTAGGCGCTTTCGCGCTGGAAGTGCTTTCCAGTAGCTCATTAGCCAACTCAGCCGAGAGAGAGAGAGAGAGAGAGAGAGATGGTGGCAGTGAATTGAAGAAGAAAAGTAATGGGTGGCAAACAGGATGATTCATATTTGTTTGCAATTCTCTCTTTGCACAGGTCAAGGACATGAAGTCTCTGTTGAAAAGAATGATAGGACAAATGAGCACCTCCTCTACCACAGCCTCCAACACCGATGGTAATTAATTAACAAATACCCTTCCCTTCCCTTCCCTTCACTTCTCTCGTTTCCTTCTTTATATGTTCCCTGTTGCTTCTCTCGCTTCTTTGCACGCCCACAAAGGCTCTGTGTCAAGGCTGATCACCCATAAATTCTGTTCTCTGCGCTCTCTCTCTCTCTCTCTGCAAGGCTTATATATAGCTAACCATACATCTCTCTCTCTCTCTCTCTCTCTCTGCTCTCTGCTCTCTTTCACAACCATGGTTGCCAACAACCGTCAGGTTCCCCTGGACACAGCTCAACGGATCGCAATCCGCTCTCAGCGTCTACTCTTACGATTCCAAATTTTAACTATCCGACGAGGCCCACCGCCCTGCAGTGACACAAACACTACAAACACTACACACACACTACACACACACTATGCACTACCGCACTACACACACACTCGAGTGTTGAATGTTCAGCACTCAAAACCTAAACTTTAAGAAATAAAGAAACATGATAGCTATCGATCTCTCAATGTAAAAGCATTTTTGTATGGTATCTGTGGTTCCGATTGAGGTCATTATGCCTGTGCAGAATATCATTGATGTGACCTCAATCTGTGCAGAATATCATTGATATCTGTGTCAGAATATCATTGATATCCTGTGTCACTTAATAATTAATTAATGTGCCGCACAATATCCGGGATTCGTAACTTTACAAATCCGCCAAATATCCGGGCAGTGAATAGGATTAATTCTACTAAAATTAAAAACGGACGAAAAACCTGGTTTGGTTTCAAATTCAAACCAGGTTTTTTACCAGGAAAAAGGCGGATTATTTTCTCTTGGATGCTATTAAATTCAGGAAAATCAGTGGGTAAACCCTCACACGGTCGTGAGCAAACAGTGCACAGCTCGCGCGCAATTTATTTTTGGCGCTCAACAACAAGGTGGTCCCTCTCTCATCTGCAGACTAGGCACACTCTATCTTCCCCAACTTGCTCAGCGCGGATTACATTAATACTCTTCTTCACCCTGCAACTTTTTTTTTCTCTGTGGACCTCCAGACGAGCTGGCTCACAATTATATATTTCTTCTTTCAAGGAGCACTTTTTTTTTAAAGAGCTTTTTTTTTGCGTGCAAGCGAGGAAAGAAATTCATTATTATTACATTCCTCTTTACGTAGGGAGGGATCCAAAGCCCCCCAACTAAAAAGTATTATGGAGTTGAGTTCCACGCCACTTGCCTCTCATCATCATCATCATCAGCCCGCCTCTACATCTGATTTCTTGTCTGATCTATTTGGTGCTCCCACAAAGCCGTATCCAGCGATCATCAGTCAACAGAGGGCCTTGCCTACTACTACTATTACTACCACCAACAAGGAAATAACATTTGCTGGCGCCACTCCATTTCCCACACAAACTGTTGCCATCAGGTGCATACTCTCCTCTTTCCACAACAACATCAAATTTCTTTCTCTCTCCTCCTTGAATCAAGATTTGTGTTAACCGTACCTCTCACTCTCTCTAGTGACAGAGATACGCTCAAAACCAAGTTTGAGAGTTATAGACAAACGCTTCTTTCATTGAAGCAGAGAGAGAGCGAACTTTCGCAAGCCAAAGTAGAGCCACCCTATATAGCTCCCCTCCCCAACGATAAATTAAAAGACTTGGAAAGAGAGCTAGAAGAGACTCAAGCAAAGCGGTTTCAGGAAATGCAAGGTGTGGAAGAACAAATCCACAAGGATATCCTAGCACTTGGTAAAGAGAGTTCCTTCTAGTCCTCCTTCCTCCTTCCTTGTTCTCTTTCTTCCCACTTATCTGTATGTGTTGTGGTAACAGAATTGGATTCATGGAAAATGGACCTTAATATGCCTGCATCGTTGAACAATGTCCCTGTTGAGGATTCTACAACGGAGCCCATTTCAGAGCCCGTCAGTCTGCCTACCGCAGGTAGTTCTAAAGGGTTTAAACAGTCTTGTGCTGTGAGCGCTCTTTGAATACTGTGCTGATTGCTTTTTAATTCTTCTAACAAATGCAGTTAAGAGCGTTCAGACTGTTGAGACTGTGTTGCGTGATTTGGGTCTGGTTCAATATTTGGAAACATTTGCTCAGGAAGAAATAGATTTCCCTGCATTACTCTTGCTTACAGAAGAAGATTTAACAGCAATGAACGTTAAGATTGGGCCGCGAAAGAAGTTGGTGAAACGGATACGCGAGCTGAAGGAGAGAGAGGAGCAAGAAGGTCAAAGGTCCGAAGAAGAGAAGAAAAAGGCAATGGAAGAACTGGAAAAGCAACGGCAGGCACTAGAGCGAGAAAAACGAGAACAAGAGAAAAGAAATATTGAAAGAGAAAAGCAGAGATTGGACAGTGAAAGAGAAAAGCTTGAAAGGGAAAGACAATTATTAGAACAGGAAAAAGAAAGAGAGATGTTATTAGAAGCAGAATGCGAAGCAAAAGCAAAGGAAAAGGAAAAGGAGAAGGAAAAGGAAAAGGAAACATACGAACTAAAAGAACTCAAAGGAGAAGGAGCAGGAGGTGAAAGGAAAAGATCAAGAGAAGAAACAGAGGAACCTGGAGTGTATAAAAGAGTACACAAAGATTTTCAACTTGAAAGCAAGCAAGAGAAACAAGAAGAAGCGCCTCAAAGAGAAGGAGAACTTGCATCTGCGAGACCACTCCTGGGCATCAGAAGTTGGGGAGACAGCGAAAAACATGAAAGAGAACGAGAATTACTGAAACCGCCCGTCCGCTCTTCTCACTCTTCTCACTTCTCTCAAATAGGCACAGGAGGAAAAGGAGTATATAAAGCAGATGTTAACAGCTTTAATGTCGATAGAGTAAAACCATTAGATAAGGAGCGAGAGAAGAGTAGGAATAGCATAGATAAAGGCAGAGATGGCAAGTTGCGGTATCGGAGCAGGAGTAGGAGCAGAAGCAGAAGCAGGGGTAGCAGGAGCAGAAGCAGGAGGAGCAGGAGCAGAAGCGAGAGCAGAAGCAGCGAGAGCAGAAGTAGAAGCAGAGAGCGCAGGAGCAGAAGCACAGGAAAGCGTTCGCGAGAAGATGAAACACTGGAGAGCTACAGGAGCAAATCTCAGCGTCATGTGCCGCACAAGGACACAGTGCAAAGCTATTTTCATGATGATAGAGAACGCAGAGATTACACAATTAATGTTCCATTGAGCAAAAGGCCTGCTGATGAGAGAGATGCGAGATCACCAGCTCCCTACCGCAGTCGCTCAGTTGTGCCCGTTCGTGGCATGAAGACGTAAGATCCCTTTCTCTCTCATAATTTCATCTCTCCAGGCCTCCCAAATCATCATTATTTTTTAAAAACAAAATTTTTATCATTTAGCGCTTCGCGTGCTCCATCATTGCCTCCTGCTGCATTTCCCTTTGCTTCCGGGTGAGTTAACTTACCTGAACTCTAAAATATATATATATATTGCAATCCTTAAGGACATCATTCATCATTAACTACAAGCAGGGCGAGCGACAGTAACAAAGACCATGGATCGTATGGAGGCGAGGCCAGAGACCGAAGTTCCTACGAAGGCTACG
>CDFI01107517.1:8411-23976 GCA_000826405.1 Acanthamoeba divionensis | reverse complement strand
AGACTCTTTTCGGTGCTTCTGCAGTTTGCCTGCACTTTGCTTCTGTCCCGCATACAACAGACAGAAATATATCTTACAGACACAAGAGAGAAATTCAATACATCTTTTTTTACATCTTTAGAAGGAAGCGAATCAAAAACAAAACATCACCTTTGATATTTGGCCGGGCAGCCTGTTCACAAACTCATATAATCCACAATGTTTAATGTGAGAGAGCGACCTCTTTCTGCTTCAGTCCCTGCTCCAGTTCCAGTTGAACCTGAAATCTCCTTTGATGAGGCGCAAGCAAAGGAAGGTGGGTCCAACAGCCCCCCCCCCGGTCTCTCAATCCAATATGCTTAGCCTTTCAAACCTCAGAATATGACGAAATGGCTCTTCTCAAGAAGTATCTCGAAACTGCGGATGCAGAGGAGGTAGTTCCATGGCCTTTCCTTGTGTTTAAAATAAAGGAACGTTCGAACTAATCTTGATTATTCCTTTGCAACATCAAGAGAGATAGCGCTGCGTCAGTTTACCAGTTTGATGACGTGATTTCAGAGACCAGTTCTTCAGAAGAAGAAGTCCTGAGCAATGGCTTTCCACTTTTTTCTTCTCAAACCTGGTTACAAGGGTACTAAGCACCCAGACCTTTCTTGGCTTCCATTCAATCCCTAAGACTACTTTATTACTTTACCACATTCGCAGTGTTGGGAACGCGCCTGGTGCTGGTCCACAACTCAGGTATGTCTATATCACAATCGCTAGTATTGACGTTCAACGCTGGCAGTTCTCCTGATGGTATTTTGAAGCTTTTGTATTGATTGTTTTCTCTTTTCTGCGTCTTATAGGGTATCAGCGCTGACAGCCTTAGCGCAGTCCCCTTTTGCAGAGGTATTCCTTTAAATTGATATTGCTCTTTTTTTGGTTTTTATATACTTTACACACATCTTATCGCTTCGTTTCTGTGAAAAGAATGACGATGTGAACCTCAATGTTGTTCAAGCAAAACTAGATTCCTTTCACCAACTTGCACAGGTACAAAGAAAGCCACTAAAATAGAGACGACGATGATTAAGCTCATTCATTTTTTTTTGATTTTGTTCTTTCTAGCTTTCCAGCCGCAATCAATTGACACAATCTCAAAATATGGTGTACAATATTTTCCTTGGTAAGTGCACATAGTTAATGTTGATTTCTAGAGCGTTTAATAAAAAGATGATACGTCATGCAGGTAATTTTGGCGAGATGTTGTCCAAGCTCGAGCTACTGATAAACCAGCATATTGATGAACCTGAGGTAATGCTGTCCTAATTGTATTAGTTCTCTTGTCTTTATAATCATGAATATCAAGATGTTCATCTCTCTGTCTCTCTCTGCTCTCTAGCGGTTATCAACGTTACTGCATCTTTATGATACTATCACAGAGGCTGTTAAGACATATGAGCAGGCCCGCGAGCAAGTATGTTCACCTAATTTGATCCCTGATGAGTAGTTACGTCTTACATTTCCTTGGCTCTATTCAGCGTGCTGATGACTTGGGTCAGAATGCTTGGGCGGAAGATCTTTCATGGCAACGAAGTTTAGAACTACAAATAGAGGAACCAAATGGTTGGTTGAATGATAAAACCACAATTATATTTTTCCTTGCTGTTGTCATTATTTTTAATAATTTCACAACATTTAGAGGGCAAAAACGAAGAAAAAGAAGACGAAGAAGAAGACGACGAGGAAGACGATGGAAATCATGAGGGACAAGAGGAAAAGGAATGTCCTATTTGCATGGATGATTTTTGGTGGCCTTCAAAGAGAGGGTACCAGCTTAAATGTGGATGCCTTTACTGTAAAGCGTGCCTTAGGTCCAACTACGAAGTGTGAGTATAAGCCTCACCTTTTTGCGCCTTTCCATGTGCCCTTCTGTTCTAACCGTTGTCTCAGACAAGTGAACGATGGTGCTGTGTTGAAGCTGCATTGCCCCAATCCAGTATGCAACTCAAAAGTAGATGAAGATGATTTACAACACATACTCAGGAAACCCCAGTTTGAAAGGTACACCATCTCACCGCCTGCGTCTGCAAAATTCAGCAGAGCAGACGTATGATAATATATTTATGATGATGATTTAATAAGAAAACTTTACGTGGCAAATCATTCTCAATTCTTATCTTCAGGTACCACCAATTCTATTTATTGGCATCTCTACGAAATGACCCCTCTGTGCGCTGGTGTCCAAAGTAAGCTTCATCCTCATCGCCTCCACACCTATCCATATTAAAGGCGCGAAAGTCATGATCTGACACAATCTTCTTCTTCTTCTTCTTCTTCTCAGGCCTGGCTGTGAGACAGCAGCTCGAGGTTCAGAAGATGACTGTCGTCTCAAGTGTGACAAATGTTCGACTGAATTTTGTTGGAAGTGTAACCTTGAATGGCACGAGGTGAACAATTACTTGGCAAAATTACACCTTTTATTGTTGGCCTTTCTCATCCATTTCATTGTACCCATTTAATTAAATATTTTTCCTTTTGTAGGGCATAGATTGCGTCAAGGCTAAAAAACTATCTGAAAAGGGCAAACGTAAGCAGTCCAGATACGATAGAAAGGTTTGTCTACTGCACATCACCTCTATTTGAGGGCGGCTAAATCGCAAGCGCAGGAACCCTTTTAACATAGTGTGCGTGTGGTAAATAGGCCGAGCGGTTAATCAAGAAACGGGCCAGGCCATGCCCTCAATGTAGAATGCCCATAGAAAAGAACAAGGGCTGTAATCACATGGTACTGTCCTAGATGAGAGAGATGAGAGAGATGAGAGAGATGAGAGAGATGAGAGAGATGAGAGAGATGAGAGAGATGAGAGAGATGAGAGAGATGAGAGAGGCAAGTTTCGGCAACGAACTAATAGCCGTTATTCCTCATTGGTTGGGTTAGACCTGCAAGAGCTGTGGATGTACGTGTCCTTTTGTCCTTCCCTCTCCTTAGTCATTCGAGACTTAACAACAAACAACAACCACCCTAACCTTGCAAACAAACAAACAAACAAACACCAACAGTTGAGTTTTGTTGGGTATGCATGACCCGGTTTGAAGGCTATTCACACTACCAGTCCGGCAGATGCAAAGGTCTCCAAAACAGATCCAGCCAGCTTGCAAGGTGAGAGCCCCATCTGATAATTGTGGTCGTCAAATTCTTCGAAATAATAATAATAATAATATGTTGATGATGATGATGATGTGGTGGTGGTTTAGATTTGGAACATATGCGGGGGTGGGCCTGGCGGTAGTGGGTGGCATAGTCATATTGACACCCATCGTCGTTGGAATCGCCGTTCCAACACTGGCCATTGGCTTGCCCATCTACGGCGCATACAAACTCGCCACATAACAACAACCAACATCCAACAATCACCATCCCACCCAACCTGTTTAAAAGAGTAGTCACCACAATAGAGACACACACATCAAGCGTCACCAGCATGTGCATATGTGTACACAAACAAACATTACGCGTACAATTGTATTTTACTGTTCCTGTAGTTTCTTTATTTATTTCTTTGCTCCACTCGTGCCCACAATAGATTTTAAAATAGTCGGGCACTGAATTTATTCAATCAAGGCTCTGCACAGAGCGCTTATTGCGGGCATGTGCTCGCACGGTTGAGTGCTGTGAGTGCAACAGCGGCCCCATCAACAGTGCTGGCCCTACCATAGCATGCCCATTGCTGATGCCGGTGCCCCTGTGTGAGCGGCGGCGATGGTATGCAGCAGCCGCTTTTGTGCCCAGCTCACCCCGAGGAGGTGACACCGCTTTGGCGAACGTTCTGCCGTCGCTTCCTCCTCTGGCTGCATCCTCTGTTTTATCGCCTGTGGTGTGTAAAATGTATTCATGAATAAGTTGTTGTCAGTAGAATGGAATGAAAAAAGATGAAAGGGACATAGTACCATCATCGCTAGGAACTCGATGCCGTAAAGGCGGGGAAGTAAAGTTGCCTATCTTGGAGAACAAGGATGCTGCTGTCTTGGGCAGTCGTCTTCCCAGCGCATTTGAGACAGTCACTGTAGCCCCTGACATGGCCCCAAGCACAGGTGAACCTGGTGAAAGATCAAACAATGGATCTATCTATCAGAAGAAAGTTTTTCAAATCCTGCCAGTGAACAGGCTCTTTGTTTCGTACCTGATGTTTGTTGTTTGCTTTCCCTTGTTTCTAGAGGACAAATGGCGATGAAGGCCTTCAAAGGATGGGTCTTAATTTCTTTCATAAACTCCTTCAGGGATATGTCTGTAATAACTCTGTAGTGTGTGCTTCTTCTGCTGTTGACATTGGCCAAGGCACTGGTGGGTGTATCGTTCCCTGATTGGATCCCAAAAATTGTTCTTTGTATCTCTTGTTCGTAGTCGTTGAGATAATACATACGGTACATAGCAGACAGCAACTCACAAAGGTTCTGTCCAGAAAACTTGTGGCCTTCTCTGTACAACTGATAACAAACTGTTTTAAGATGTGGATTAGAACTAGTAGGGCCCAAGCAAAGATAATGATCGGACTTGGATTCTTACGTTGCAGTTTTTCTTTTCTGGTGGCTTTAAGCAGCAGGCAACACCCAAGCATCAATCCCTTCATATCTACACTGATGTCCCTGTGGTGAAGCATGCGGTAGTTAGAAACTGAGTTAACAACATGCTCCATAAAACAGGTGGAAGAAAATTATATGAACCCTTGCTGGCCAGTCCGATGGATTGAAAACAGAGCCTTAATTAGACTCACATCCTCCGCACTATCCCAACGAGGTGCTGCCTTTTGGAAAATCTGTTTATTTTATTTTAATTTAGCTTCACCAAATTGTTCATCAAGGAATTAGTTTATGCCTCATCTTACCCTAACAAAATTGTGCTCTGTCACTGGTTGCTTGGTGGTCAGTGCTTGTTGTGCCCGCGCCAGCAGTAGTGAATAGAGCAATTCAACTTCAGGTTGAGTCACTAACGATCAAACACACACAAAGCAGAGAGACCTGGTTATCCATCAATGCTAAGAGCGTCAGCACCTCAGATCTTTACGTACACTCTATTCGGGATTGTATAGTAAGCAGAGAAATGGGATGGGGCTCCGCGGTTTGTTGTTCCTGCTGAAGGGTTCTCTGTCGCTCATACTTTAACACATGCCAAAAATAGAGGCGTAATGGCTCTATTATTTCTTTCAGATCCAGTCCAAATGTCTTTGTGGTCATCTGTGTGTATTTACATGGACATTATTATTATTTTGGTTTTTTTGATCATTCCTTACGGTGTTACTTACACTTATGAGAGGCTTGCAGTGGAACATCTTTAGAGTTATATCAGAAAGGTAGACCGTCATTTCCACAGGGTCATCCATGAGTAGCAGTTCCTATAGATTAAACCATTAGAACATTAGAATCATTTGTCTCATTTGTGTGGAGGTTGGTACTTACCTGTTCATATAGTTTGAATATTGACAAAGCAATCACAAGAAGAACAGAGCTTCCTTCAAACAGAAAGAGGTCCCAAACACGCATGGAGACCTATGTATTTGGGTGTGTTACAAATCTGTTTTTGAGGTGTACTGAAGGTATAGATGGTGATCTTAGGGGAAGTACTTCTTTTGGCAGAGTCTGTGTATATGCGCACATGAACCAGCGCGTTGAGATGATCTCCAGTGGAAGGCCAACATGCTCTATGTGGGCAGCCAAGCGTGGAGCCTATGTATGGCAATTCCAAAGCCACAGAGTTATTGTATGCATACTTCGTTTTAGATTGGACTAACCCTGTCTTACCTTGAGGTACAATAAATGTTTAAGTACATTTTGATCAGTGAAAGGGCCAGCCATGTTCTTGGTAAAATAACCAACTAGCAAGTCCTCCACAATCGTACACAGTGTCCAAAAGCTTTGTTCTTCATCCATGAACAAGAGCAAAAAGCCTGCCACAAAACCCATTCCTAGAAACAAGTTAGAGACCCCGAAAATAATACAAAGAAGTAAAGGCACTTACCTTGGCAGTACCCTATTTCTTTGTTATGCTTCGAAAAGGCTAGCAGCACATTTCGAAGTTTATTCATTCCTTCTTCTGATGAAAAAAATGGGTGGCTTGGGAAAGTTCTATGTACATCCTGTTGTGGTGGCAAAAAAGAGAGAGAGAGAGAGAGAGAGAGAGGTATAATTATCACCACAGAAGGCTAAATAATTGTACAGGAGTGCTGCTACCTTGATAATATAAGAAAGGTAGGGTGCCTTTGCTTTTTGTAAGAGGTGCTGGTAATAGCCCTTGACTCTTACTGTTTTGAACGGAGTTCTGGAAAGCTCATACCATACCTATTACAAGAATAGCAAACATAATTAATATAACTGCTATTACTGAACACAACTAAACAAGAGAGAACACAGTACTTGAGGTCGCAAATCTGTAGGTATTCCTTTAATGAGCATCTGCTGAAAGCGCAACGAGCAAAGCTGAATCTCTCTTGATAGAAATGTATGAGAGAGGAATCTATCCCAATGTCGCTTCTGTGCTGCCCTGCGCTCAGAGGAGATTTAAGAATTTAGAATGAAGAAAAGAATAGCCGCCCAAGCTGCTATACATGTCAATTGATACAGATTTTAAGGGCGAGCGCGCTTGTAAACGTGATCTGGTTACCCACCTTTGTGCCTTTTCGTATTTCCTTTGCCACTCTACATATTCCTTAGTGTGGTCCCGATCAATCTCGAAGCCGAATTCATCCCGTATCTCCCCATCTCTTGAAGATTCACAACAAACATTCATAAGCCCATTATGAAAAGGAAGATGTGAAAATAGAGGCGGTTGTACCTATCAGGAGGTATGGGTACCTCTCTGGGGGCATTTTGCAAGGCACCTCGGACCTTAGTATGGCAGGTGAAAAGTTATTGATAAGTGTTGGAACGATGGATGAAGAAATGGTCGTCTAACTCACTATTTCAGGCTCTGCAGTTAGTAATGTGTCGTTGTATACGCTGCTACCGTTGGCTCTTCTCCATAGAGTATCTAAAAGAGAAAAGATCTCCTCTCGGTTGAAGAATGAAGCAAACATATACTATAAACAAAAAAATATATCAGTGCCAAGTAATTCGTTGTGCTAGAGAATAAGAGACAATAATATACCCGTCTATTTGCCGTGGAGACCTGAATGGTATTAGAAACGGAAGGCATATTATTCCGCTTGCTCAACACCATAATGTCTGACAGTGCCACTACCACCTGTGCAGAATTAGAGTTGGTTTGTTAATCAAAGAACCGATGATTTTGTCTTCACAAGATTAGAAGATCATCTATCCAGACTTCAGTTTATACCTTGACACGGTTTGGATAATAGTGAGGATGAAAGCATATGTATCTGTTGGACACATAAATTCTTCCAGAATACAAATTCTTTTCTTCTTCGTCTTCCTCCTCAGTTTTCTTTTGTATTGCAGATTCCAACGGGTTGGTGAGGACTTTTGGTTTTTGGCTGCCATTTTGGCTCCGTCGTGCGAGCTTCTCTATACACTTAGGTGAGGTCTCCCAGGCACAAGAATAATCTTGCCAATGATAAGTAGATGCATGGTTAATGGTTAGCTATAGCCTTCGTGTGAGAGAGTAGAGAGAACAGAAAAATAGTAACAAAATTAGGTGTAGAGTTACAATCGATGAGTCTCTCATTTTTGGGCAGCCTGAACGCCCGATGTAAGAATAAAGGGTCCGAATAGGGGTCAACTGCCGAGGGGTTCAGTTCAGCTTCTGGCACTGATTGCCTGGCTTGTCTTGCTTTTGATCCTGCCTTAATGCTCTCTATTTGTTGAAGTTTAACCGATTTTCGTAATATTGAATCATCTGAAAGTTGCCTTGTTAACCTGTTTTTGTTGATTAATTGGTTACTCAACGTTAACAACTCATGACAAATCACAACATATACCACAGTGAAAACAGATAGTGTACCTTTTCTCTGTTTGTATCGTTTGAGGTGCCAGGAGGTCATCGGTAGCTGTTATTGTTGCTTCATGTGGGAGTGGTTTGTGGTCATGATATACCGCTTTGCGCCAGTGGTCTGGATGGGCATGTCTCTTGGTGCCAACAGTCTCCTCTTCTGCTGCTTTTTTATTAGCTACTGGTGGGCCAGCTGTATTATTCTTACCAGAGCCAAGTGGTTTTCTGTTGTTGCTAATTAAGTTGTTCCTGGCTGTGGAAATTCTGTAATCTGAGAAAGAAAAGGGACCCTTATAAGGGCCTAAATGGCTGGTCTTAGAGAGTAGCCAGGAGAGTCTTCCAAACTGGATACCTTGGCCCCTTTCCAAATGTTCTCTCTCTTGATGCGTTTCCGTGTGGCCATTTGTATGATTATCTTGTCCGGCATTACTATTGAATTCATGATTATTCTCTCTTTCTTGATAGGTGTTGATTTGACGTTGTTCCCTGAGCAACACAAAGTTGAGCCACAAGAAGAAGGGAAAGAGAGAACAGGACGAAAAGAGAAAAGAGAAAGATTGCAACTTTTGAGGCAGTGTATTCTTTACCGCTGCTTAGGTCCCTCTTCTTCTGGTGATGGCGTCTCTGATTGTTTATATTGCTGCCACTCGCGGAGCAGCTTGGAAAGTTGGATAAATATTCTGTCTATGTCTATTGAAAAATTTGTGAATGCATACTGTGCGTGTGATGCAATTGACACAAAGCACACTTAATCATCAGTTGAACAAGAGAAATAGCAAATGATGTGGGAGGGATTGTTTTGTGGGGAGAGGAAGGGTTACCAGTTTGTCTTCTGTTCGCACCAGGATTGTGGCTACTCCATGTTCTATGTACTTCAAAATTTCTCTAACCTCTCTAAACAATATTCGAATCTAACACAACATAAGTGCTACATTCGTTGCCATAAGAAAATTTACATTGGGGGAGGGGTACCTGGACATCAGACAAAGCAGGAGAGAAGAAATATATTTTGTTGAGGGTGGTCACCATGCTTCCTTCCAACTCAAGGCCCTCAAATTTTAGCCCACAAGATACAGCTGCCACGAATCAAAAAAAAAAAGGAAGTTGATGAATGAACAGGGAGGTTTGGGAAAGATCTACAAAACGGTCTGCATGCAGGAAGGAAGAGTACTTGCAAGAACTTGTGGACCTGCTTGGCGAAGCCTGCCCCTCTTCATGTTATGCCTTTGTTTTTTTTCTCTGGCAGGTGTTGCGCTCGCAAGTGCTGGGGGGGGGTTCTGTCTGTCTTGTCATTTAATACCGAAATTGCAGATGAAATTGACACCAACCACAAAACATATTGAAAAAATATGAACAAAGGTCCGCAAAAAAAAACAAGAAAGGGTGGGCTCATCAAATGGCAAAGTAATAACTTAGCCCAACAGATTAGAATTCCTCCGAGCTGGAGCGAATGGCAAAGACATCGTCGTCCCACAGGCTGTCTTGATTCCTCTTGCTCTTGCAAGGCACGCGCCTTCTGGGATGAATTGGCTTTCTTGCCTGTTGACAAATTCATGTGTGGTCAAAAAAGCTGCACATGTGGCAATGCGATTGAACAAAACGGGCGTGTCATAGCACCTTCTTCTTTTGGGAGTCAGTTACTTTTTTCTTGTTCTTGGAGAGGCCTGTCTTTAGGAGGTCTTCATCAGTTATCTTGAGGAACCCGATTGAAACAGCACCAGACTCACAGTTTTTCTTGGCCTGAAAGAAGGTACCTAGGTTAACAAGTGATGATATGTGACGGTGCTGGGTGAGAACCTTTTTGGGAGCCGAAGTTAGTGCTTGTGCATGACTTCTTCCTTTCCTCCTTTTTCTAGCCTCCAGAGGTGAACTGCTGTGGTCCTCATCATCACCGTTCTCCTTCTGTTTTGTGGAACGGATGGCTGGACTTTTCATATCAAAGGGATCTTGATCTTCGGTCCTCCTCTCCAGTAGCTTCTTCAAGGAAACCACTTGCGATTCAAGATCTTGCAGCTTGTTCTCCTGCTCTCTTATTGTGGATATATACTGAGCCTTAATGTATTGCTGCTCTTCCTCGTGTGCCTTCTCCTGCTTGAGCAGCTCGTTTGACATCAGCATTTTCATGGATTCAATTGATTCGAAGTTATCATTGGTGTTTCTGTCCCTCTCAACTTTAAAGACCTGTAGTTCCTCTTCATGAACTTTCTGTTGCTTTTGGAGTTCTACGGCTACCTGCAATTTTAGTGACTCCAGTGACTCTTTCAACTCTGATTCGGATGCTTGCTACAAAGACAATGGTTAGTGAGATGTATCGCGAATGATTTTTTTCAGCCGGACAAACCTTTGCGTGCAAGGATCTCTGAAGCTCTGCAACTTCGCACAGAAGTTCTTTTTCTTTCATAGCAAAACTCTGAAGTTCATGTTTGAGCTGGAAACAGCAACTGGTTAGACCCTCAAGAAGAAAAAATTGTAGATGAGCAGTACCTGATCACAGTTTTCATCGGTCTCACTATTCTTCGACTGCTCATCTTCAAGTTCCTTGAGCAGCAGCTTCCTTCCACTTTCTTGCTGCTCAAGTTGTTCTTCTAGAAGTTTTACCTTCTTACTACACGATTGTAATAAATTCATAGCCTCACTGTGTTCTTTGCTCTTATTCTCCAGAGCAGTTTTCGAGAGGGCACATTCCGTTTCCTTCTCGGACAGATTGCTCTAATGAAGGAGAGAAGTGAGTATATGATACCTACTCATTGAAAAATTGTTGTAACAAAGCTGAACTCACCTTCATCAAAGCCATCGCCGCTTCAACATCTAAGATGTTCAATTCGTACTGCTTATTTGCATCCTCCAGCATGGTGTTTACTTCACCCAACCTGCTGCAGCTGCTCTGATATTCCGCATTCTCCATTGATAGTTTTTTTTCCGCCTCTTGGAGACTCAGCAATTCGTCCTGCAGTTTTTCATTTTCTTGCAATTTCCTTTCCACCTGTAACTCATAGTTTGTTGGCATGAATTCTGTTTTTGATGCAAGAATAAATAATCATGCATTCTGTACCTTCTGTCTCAATTCTTCCTCCTCTTGCAGAGATTCCTCTAGCCGCTGCTTGCACAGTGATTTGGCCTCTTCAAATTCTTCAAGCATCCTTAGATTCTCCTGCTTCAGATTGAACGCCTCATCCTTGGAAAGAATTATTGCCTTTTGAAGATCCTCAATCTCACTGAGCAAAGCCTTTTCCCTCGTTTGCAGCCCACTTGATTCTTCGCTAAGTTCACACACTCTGCCAGCAGTTTCGCTCAACATTTTTCCAAAACCGAATAAGGAGAATAGCGCCTACCTTTGCTCAAGACAATTGTTCTTCTCCTGGTAATCCCCGAGTGAGCGCTCCAAACGTTTGATCAGCTCTTTTTGTGCTTGCTCTTGCTGAAGAAGGAGTTGGCAGCTACTTTGTAGAGAAGAGATCTCTTCCCTTTGCCTTTCGTTTTGGGAGGTTAACCCTAACAGATCTCTCGCCTTTGATAAAGAGAGTTAAGTGATCAAGATTGCAATCAAGTGGAGAACAACTTACACATGTTTCTTGAACCCTCTGAACTTCATGCTCTAGACTTGAACACTTGTGCATGTATTCCTCACACGTTTTCATTAGTTCTGATTCTTTCTCTTTTTGTTGTAAGATGCTTGATCGGGCTTCCTCAAGAGTGACCTCAGCCCTATTGCACTTTTCTTGCAGCTCACCACATCTTTCTTGATATCGGCCCATTTCACACTGGAGCTGATCTGCAGAATCAATGCAACTCAACATCTCGACAATAACATCTTAGGACTGCGTACCGGAATTGCTTACCTCTCTCCTTCTGGACTAGAGCTAGAGACGCCATTGTCCTTGAAAAGCCTAGTTCAGATTTCTCAAGCTCCCCCCTAAGGTGATTCTCAACCTGTTGCACTGATACAGACAACATCTCAGATGTGTTCATCGTTAAACAAATAACAGATCAAAATTGATGGAATACAGTTGGTTATTTGTTGGGAGTAGTCGATCACCGCCTTTTTCGCCGCTTCCACTTCTCCCTTGCATAGATCGACATCTTCACGCTGCTTCTTGTATTCGGTCTTAGAGGCGATGACATCTCCTGAAGCTGATGGACCAGGTAGCTCAAATCAAACTGTAGTATATCAATAAATACATACCTATTTTTATCTTTCCGTCGAAAGTTGTTACTACTTCCTTCAACGAGTTACACATTGTTTGCGTAGCTTTCACTTCGAATTCAAGAGACTCCAGCAGTTTCTGCTGCTGCTCTACCATTGAAGAGAGCCTCATGTTAACATCGGCGTGTTTGGCAATCGTCTCCGTTTGTTCTCGTATTATGCGCTCAGATTTATTCAGCTTGTGCTCCTACGAAATGAAGAAGGCTCAGCTACCAAACAGTCCTAACTGCAACACTTACCATTATCTTCAAATCTGTGGACGAAGAAGCTTGTCCCTTCATGAGTTTTTCTGTTGGATTGCATAAAAAGTCAACCTTCTACCTAACCGTCTATTTGACACAATGAACATACCTGCCGTTCTTTTCAACGAATCATATCTGGTAATCTCTGATAAGCGAGGGTTCTCTGGTTCTACTTCAATTAATTGAAGTTGCTCCTTTCTTACTGCAGCCCCGGAAGCATCCATCGTACGGGAAGAAATGCATTTTCGTCCAACTACAGACTTAGTTTTGACCACGAGATCCAAGGCAGGGCTGCAAGGTTTTGGCAAACTCAACATTCTTGCCACCTGTTTAGCAGAGAGGAAGAAAGTAACAATGAAATTTTTTGGGCAGAGATCTGCAGGTTAATTTGGAATGCCAATAGAAAAATGACACGTCAGCTCCGTAAATTGGCGCCAAAACCTACTGCTCAGAAAAAACCTGCTCTTCAGCTGAACAACTTCACTCTTGCGAAGGGAACAGGTAGCAAGAAAACCTCATGAGATCAACCCTTGTTTATTATTATTATAACATTAAAGTTTTAGTATGTACTATTTTTCACAGTTTGGTTTTGGCTATGTACTAGGACTGAAAGACTTTCTTTTTCTGTGGTCGCATAGGCGAAGGAGCCAAAGACCTGTTGCTGCTTTCCTCCAGAGCCCGTTTTCTTCCACTTGCGCTTGTCCTTGAGGAGTTGGCAGATGAAACCTGTGGCGTAGGGGCATCAGTGTGCATTGTCAAGTCATTTCTATCCTGAGTTTCAAAAAGTGAAGCCGCGTAAGTTAATGGTTTTCTCTCAATCAGTCTTCCGCCGAGCAGGGGCAGCGTCAAGGGTGTATCCTCCATGTCTTCCAGAACTGTCCAAGGGTCGATCTGAATGACTGGTGGGCCACCCGAATAGCTCGCTGATGATGGGCTAAGAGGCGAAAGAAGAGAAGGAGATGGCATAGATGATGATAGGGAGGGAGTGTGTGGAGAGTGCAACGATGAAGAGGCATTTGTGGGCTTGAGAAGTTTGATAGTTCCTTGCTGTGATGTCCGCTGGTGTAAAAATGGCAGGTACTGTTTAAGCATCTTTTGGTTGGGCAACGGAAGTATGTGTGAAAACTTTTTGTACTCGTCCTAAAGTTAAGCTTGATTAATGCAGGTGCAATCGAAGGATATAATAGGTATCTCTCTCTCTCTGCTCTCTCTCTCTGCTCTCTCCGCTCTCTCTCTCTCTCTGCTCTCTGCTCTCTCTGCTCTCGGCGAAAGTACAGTGTTTTGCGAAGAAGCTTACCTTAATTTTTTGGCGCAGTGGGCCCGATATTGAATACTCATCTTCTTCGTCTTCGCCACTGCTTGTGAATAGTAATCCTCCATTTATCAACTCGTCCCCATAATTGTGGGTGCAAACGTGGATAAGTTCCAATAAGAGCCGAAACAAGTCCTCTCCATCCTCAACCAGAAGAAATTGCTTGACGAATAATCGAAAGAGAGTAATTACAAGATCATCATATTTACATATACTTCTATTCTCCTTGCGAAGTGCCAGAGGCAAAAGATGCCCGATGAATTTAATCCGCATGACTAAGCTTTGTCCCTGTAGCCATGTTCGGTCAGGATCGGTGAGAAGAAAAGAATGTGGTCGATTCGTCAAGAGCACTTTCAACTGCTGAATTATTGAGTGAAGGAAGGCCACTTTTTGTTCCTGTGTACTTTGCAATAGGCAAGGCACCACAGCTTCTATGAATGATTGCTGAACCATAACGTTTATCATTATATGGTCTGTGCTGCGGTGAGTAGGACCAGAACCACTACCCTCAGAGCTACTGGATATATCCACAAAGGAAGAGAAGGTAAGAAGACAAAAAGACAACAGCATAGAGGAGAAGTGAGCGCGTACATTGAGCGTAAGTGGTCATAAAACGAAATCGCGCCGGTGATAGCCTCTCTGTTTTCTAAAATTGTGTGTATGTACTTCAAAAAATCTTTTTCAAATTGAGGTCCCATCAGGCAGACCAGCTGACCAAACACTGAAGGGTCCATTTCTTCTTCCACCCAGGGGTTATCGAACAACCGTGAAATAATAGTATTGATGATCATCAACCTTCCTGAGCTTCCCTGTGGACCAAAATATTATTATAAAAAGAGGTTAACACTCCCACTTTTTGACTCTTAGATTTAGTGAAAGGCTAAAGCGACAATATGTGTTGATTTGTTAGAGAAAGCAGTACGTACGTCGTGGGAAGCGGGAGGGCCTGAAGGCGGCATGTTGGCAAGCCAATCCTGCAGCATTCCTGCAGTCGTATGTAGCGTCCATACGTTTAGGCTGTCCAGGATTGCATTTAATGTCTCTTCGCTGGAGTGACCCAAAGGAGTCTTGGGAGTTCTCGGAGTTTTAGGTGTCTTGTGAGCAACCGCCTGTGGATGGACGGGTAAATACAAAAAAAAAAAAAGGGAAGGCAAAAAGCTGTCATTACAACAAATAGCAACACACACACACATTGCTGCTCTAAAGAGGCGAAGGGACTTACAAATGACGGACTAAGCTCTGCGTGATTGAGATTGATGTGGAATAACTGGGTATTCTTCTTTGACTGCTTCTCCTTGAGCCATTTGCTCACAGCATTGCTTTCTGAATATTTGAACAGTAATTCTAACATATACTGCTGTAGGTATTCTGCGACATCTCCGCCCTTCTCCTGCAAAACGATTATCGTGCACTATTGTAAGAGAACTAAAGCTAATAGATAGGCTAAGACAAGCGAGAAGAGGGAGTAGCAGTTGTCCATCAACGCACCAGTGTACGGTTGGTTCTCCTCATCCAAAGAGCGTCGAGCAGGAACAGCAACAAGTTATGGCTAATGAACGCCCCTTCGTGCTGTTAGAACCAAGTAACGTTAGACGTACGTACACACACACTTTGTGTAGTTGTTGTGCTTGAAAAGGCATAATGGATCTTCTGGATGGATACCTCACGGGCTATGGCAAGGAGAAGGGCCAAATAATGAGTTGGAATGCGCTTAATCAGATAGAGAAGGAGATGTGCTAAAGTATAGAAGTCGTGAGCCTGGTCCATGATGCTGAATACTCTCTGTAGATCGGCCTCAGAGCAAACAAAGGAACTATTGATTGTTACCAACGTGTGAGTGTGCGCACGTATGCAAGTAGCAGAGGTTCGTGAAACTTGGCTCTTCTCTCTTCTCTCTTCTCTCT
>CDFI01107513.1:0-12347 GCA_000826405.1 Acanthamoeba divionensis | reverse complement strand
ACATAACGAGTTATTTTTATTTTAAACCCATTTTTTTCTCTTCACTGACAAAACAACAAACAACAACAGCTTCAATTAGAATATGTGCACTTCTTGGTCTTTATCACTGGCATTGTGTACATACTCTTTGCCTCCTACATGTTTGGCACCTCGATCCGCTATGCTCGCCGATACAAGCAGCTGGAGCAAAAGATGCACTCAGGTTTCCTTTTGCATTTAAACATCTCTTTGCAGCTAATCCTTAAACTTAATAGAGATGTGGATCCCACTCATAGTATGACCATCACGTGTTGTTTTTTTTTTGTTTTTTTTGTTTAGTCTCTCGGCCAAAGACAACGACGTGGCAACGATTGAAAAAATGGGTGGCTCTGCGTCGCATTCCCAACAAAGCAGAGTATGCCACTATCAGAGGGCAAGCATCTCCTATCTATATCCTCCTTCTTCTCCTATTTTATTTGTTGTGTGGTCAGAACAGCTCGAATGGACACGGCTGCTCCTTTAAAAAAAAAAGAATGTAACTAAATGATCATGTTGTTTTGTTTGTGGTTGATGTTAATGTTGCAGGAATGTGTTGAGAAAGCATGGCCTTCCTGGTGATTACAACTTTTACAGATACCTGAGGTACAACTTGCAGAGGCAAGTGCTTCGGGCGGTGGAGCTTGGCTGGAGAGTGTGGGTCTCCATCCTGATCCTAGTCGTTGGTGCTCTTATCATCTACTACGCCTCAAACGAGTATGTGTAGAATCCTTTCATCCACAAACGTTACCAAAAGCACTGATCTTCATTCATAAGTGATCATCATCTCCTTCCCTCTTCTTCTTCTTCTTCTTCTAACAATGATATCTATTTTGCATCGTCGTCAACAACAACCTCAAGGTTCACCAACACAGATTTGTTGATCTATTGGATGTCTGTTGAATGGTTCTGTGTCGCTGTCATTGTTGCTCTTCACATCAAGTGCTACCTGATCATTAAGTGAGTATTATTAATATTATGATTAGTCACTCCCACCCTCATGGGGTTCTCCCTGGAGATATTTGATATGTTGAGCTACTTTTTCAAGTTTATGACATATCATCTGTCCTTTGTTGGTGGTGGTGTTGGGCCAGGGGTTTTGCAAAGCAAGAGATAGGGGACGAAGAGATCATTCCCATCATGAATCACCAGCTGGATCCCAAGTATAATAGTTGCATCTGGCTGCACAAACTGCGTCGCACCTACCTTCCCTTCTGTGATCCTCATCTTCCCAAGGTAACAACTAACTTGTAATATGTACATGGTTTTAACTCAACTCTGTAATGCCCATAGTGTAGTGTATCACCTTGCAAAGAGAGAGACCTTTTAACAGTTCTACTGTGTTGATGTTGTTTTTGCAGAGTGCAAACTTGTTTTGGCTGAGAAGCAAGGGCTTTGTTGGAATGTGCATTCAAACTGTCTTGCTGCTACAAGCATTTGGGATATCTGTGATAGTTGCAGTTGAGATAGGCTTCAGATCTCTGCCACCCTTGTCTGGCTTGTGGCTCACAATGTATGTAAATTGGGGTCCATTCCAAACTATGAGAAGTTTCAACTTAACTTAAACTAAGAGCCCTTTTTCCACTTCATTGCAGGATCATTGTTCCTTTGGCAATCATCCTCATTACCATTCCCTACTTGGTAACACCAAAACCAACTTTTACAATCTGTACTTTCCATTCACTCATTCCTTCCCTTCATTCTCTCTCTGGCTGGACTTTGTTTTGCTGTGTACTCTACAACAACCACTACCAGTTGGCCATCTACACTCTGGCCATCTCCACTGCAGACTATGTGCACAGGAGTGCCATCAGAGAGCAGCTGTTCAAGGAATATAAGGTAAAACCATCCTTGGATGCTATTGGTCCATCAATTAAGCACAGAAACAGTTGAACTATTTAACACTTGTGCAATGTATCTTAACTAATTATATATTACTATATCTGTGGTGTGCAGGTGCCAAGTGAAAGTGCCTATGCAGGGCCTCCTGATGCTGAGAATGCTTATGCTACTACTACTACTACTCCAACAACAACAACAACAAGCATAAAAAGAAACAACAAATGGAAGAAACAAAAAAAGAGCAAGTCTGCTGTTAGAGCTATTTCATTTATCTTTGAGAACCACCAAAACCACCACCACCATACCACCAGCGCCACCACCACCACAAGCCAACTTCATGAGCCTCTCCTTCACGTTACTCCTGATAGCCACATCCACAACTATCCACTCTGACATGTAGCGGCCACTTTGAAAAACAAAATTGTGTTAACTAACATGTCAATGTCAATTTTCACTTAGGTAAGTTAGATTATCCTAACAACATTAAATTATGTGAAGCAATACATTACATGCATGTATTGCACGTCGATGTAAGCTGAATTGAATTGAATTGAATTGAATCAATTGATTTCCTTTCCAATATACAACGTTATTGTGGTGTCTGTCTACCGTGACATGGTAGCAACCAAAGAAGAAAAGAGCAAAAGTGCTGCTTAAGCGCTGAGAGCTGCGCATTACAGAGAAGCCAGGGACACACAACACACACACACACACACACACACACATATGAGAATTTCTTGTTCTCACCTGAGTGTTTGTGTTGAATAAGGTGGTACACCAATAAAGAAGCTAAGCTCGAGGAAGTTCCACTTGCATCGATCTCCACTTATATCGCTGGGCGACCCCTTATAACTGATGTCCTGTGTTCAAAAAAAAAAGGCCTAAAAGGTGAAGGGAAGTACTTTCAGTTTTGTTGTTGATCCAAGGGTTCCAACATGATGGAAGGAGGATTCTAGACACAGCAAGTCAAAGAACTGGATTGTTGTTGTTGTTGTGCACAAGGAGAAGTAGAAGGTGTGGCAATTCGACTAGAAGATGATGAAGAAGAAAGAAGAAGAAGTTTTTTTTTGAGGTGGATTTGGTTAGTTCTCGAAGAACAATGTAACTAACTAACTAAGTGGCACACGTCGTCAACGACAAGCTGTTTTCATGGGGGAATGGCTATTACTAACGTACCTTTCATTATATCACCTTCCCTCTTGATGGACTTTCAAGGTGTGTCTCTTTTAGCAGTTAGTTGACACACACACACACACACACACAACTGCGAGCAGCAAGAATGAAGCATTCGAATAAATGATTCATTATTTGTTCCTTCATAAGAACATATTATTACTTGTATGTTGTGTGTGTGTTGTGTGTTGTGCGCGCCAATGATGCCTAAAGCCTCTGTTGCTGTGCAAGGTGCACCACAGACTGAACGCAGAGAGGGCACGTGTCATGATCTGACAGCCATCTGTGAATATAGAAATCACACACACACACACACATATACAAAAAAGAGTAAGAATTACGAGACACATTATCTAGACTTCTTTCTTCTTCTCTTTTCCCAACACCCATTGTTTTTCTTTCTGCCACTAGACTTGCCTGTCAATGCACAAGGAATGGAAGTGATGTTCGCATGGCAGAGTGCGGAATTCGTCCTTGATTTCATATTCGTTTAAGCAAATGCTGCATCTGCAGATTAGAATATATTAGAAGAGTGTGCACCTCGTTATTAAAGGTCATTGCTGCATTCCTAGTAGATAGATAAAGGTACTCACATGGCGTTTTCTGTCTGTAGTCTTCCCTTCTCATATCTATCTGTAGGCAAAGAGGAGAGCAGCTCCTTGGTGACTCCTTGGTGATGATTGTAGCTTCCTCTTGCTTGGAATGTCTGGATTGGACAAGAATGATAATACAAGTAAGAAGGGAATGGAATTCATGAAACTGCAATAGAGTTCAAAGGGCAAGAAGAAAAACCTGATAAGGGTAATTCACAGGTGCCGCTTGTTGTTGGTGCAAGAGAGAATTTCCAAGGAGATATCTACGGCGAGCACGATAGATATAGATGCACGAGAAACTGATCACCACTGCACCACCTACTAAACTTCCCAGCAAGACAGGAAGCAATCCTGCACGTTCATGCAGCCAGAAGTCAGTGGACAAAGAATAGAGAGTATTGGGCAATGCATGGTTCGAGAAGCCAAGAGAAAGATAGAAGGAAATGTATGGTACAAGCCTTAGTAGCTGTGACCAGTGGCCCATTAGGCATAGATAGACAGAGCAGAGAAACGGATGGGAGAATGGGAATAGAGATAAGGTCATAAGTACGAAGTTGTGAGGGTTCTTCAGGTAGGGGTCTGCATGTGCCATCGCTGTTGCACTGCTCTTTGGCCGAGCAGCAGGTAGCTGTGTTCCACACATATGAGCGGCAGCAGCGGCCTCCCAGTGGGCAGCACTGGTCTCTGCAGCATTCCTGTGCCACTCTGAAGAGCACCCCGAGTAGTAAACGCAACGAGGTGGGGCATTAGCAAATATGGCCATGGGATAAGGGGAGGGGGCTGAGGGATTATAATGGGTCAACAGAGAGACGTGCCCACAACAAAAGGGCACATCAAGGAGGTAGCAGCAGCGGGATGGGTATGTGCAATTGCAGGAGATGAACTGTTGGTTTGTCAGCTGTGCAGATTGAGAAGAAGAAGAAGAAGAGAGGGCTGAAGAGGAAGAAGGGGAGGAGGGGAGAGACAAAATGCCAATCGGATGAAAAACGAGGAAGATGAGCAGCAGTGCCATAGATGAAAATATTTACCAAATCTGTATGAAAATAAATAGTTTTAAAATACTGAGTGTTGGGGGGCGAGAAAGAAGAAGAAGAATGATGAAAAGGTCTGTGAGTAGAAAGTATGACAACTCTGTCAATTATTATTATTAATATAATCCTTTCTTCTTCTGATCTGCTCAACTGTTTCTGTTTGTTTTAAAAAAAAAAATCAAAAATTGAAAAGACAAACGAAAGGTCAACAAGAAACACCAAATTGAATCCCACGGTGCCGCCTTATTTCCTGGAAAAAATAGTTATTTCATCAGAAATATACAGATATATACAGAAATACACAGAAATATAAAGAAATAACAAGAATCATACGAAAGAATGCAGAAAAATGCAGAATTTTACTTTCTCCCCACAATGGTAGCCACAACATCTCCACAAAACTCACACAGGACCCAATGAAGGTCCTGCTGGATCGTCGCCCAGCTCTTGGTCCAGAAACTGGATAATGCGCTTCATTGAAGGCCTCTTGGCTGCGTTGGCGTGCCAACAGTGCCTCATGATCTTACTGTATGCTTCAGGACAGTCCGGGGGCACCTGCGGCCGCTTGCCCTCCAGCACTTCCAGACACACTCCCATAAAGTTACGCCCCGAGTAGGGCTGCCTCCTGGCCACAAATTCCCACATCACCACTCCAAAGCTGAATACGTCGACCAACTCGGAATAGTTCTCACCTCTTATCAACTCAGGAGCTGCGCAAGATGACAGAGAGAGCATTAGTGTTAATATTAGCAGTGGTGTGGATGCTATGGAGAGAGAATAACCTGTCCAGCAAGGTGTATCACACCGGGTCATGGTTGTGTTCTCCTCCTTTAACTTTGCAAACCCAAAGTCTGCCACCTTCACGTTCCAGTTTTCATCCACCTGCCCATTGTGCCACAACTTAGAAGAGCTCATAAGCGGAACTTGAAAGCCATTGAGCAGACAGGTACCAATAAGTTGGAACTCTTAAGGTCTCGATGGATGATCAACGGGTCCAAAGTGTGCAGGTAGTTGATGCCCAAAGCAGCACTTCTAAGCATTCGGAGCCTCTGCTTCCATGGCAGCTTGATCCTGTTGTTGTAGAGAACATCCTTCAAGCTGCCCTGCTTCACAAACTCTGTAACAAAGGATAGGTTGGGCTTCTTCACGCAAGCACCTGAATCCCTCCTTATATTAGATAGGTCAAGTGGATTGGGAGCAGATGAGGGCTTGATACTACCTACGAAGAGCACAATGTTAGGGTGATGGAGCTCTGATAATACGGCCATCTCAGCTCTGAACTCCAATAGGCTTCTCTCTGTGAGATTTTGTTTGATGAACCTCTTTACTGCTACGTCTATGCCCTTCCACTTGCCTTGGAAGACAAGACCGTAGCTACCTATGCCAATCTGCTTACCCAACTGGATATCCTTGTAATTAATAACCCTGTATAATGATACAAGAGAATTATTGTTGCATCTATATATATATATATAGCCACACAACAATTGTCAAGAGAGCTACTTACCATCTACACAGATTGGCACTAGTCAGGAAACAATCTTCCTGGAACTTAGGATCTCCTATTTGAACAAACTCCCCAGAAACCAATGACTCCTGACTTGAACCGCCCACCAGCTTCTCTATTGATCTGCCTACAGGTTGCTCCCTTGTGGATGAGTACAGACCGACATTGCTTGATGAATCACATAACTCAGTGGCTTCACTAAAGAATCTTCCTTCAAGGGAACGAGTCCGCAGTTCAAACAGCTTTGATCCTGCCAACAACAGTTAATATAAGAACTTTGATCAAAGGAGGGAACAGAGGGAATAGGCGAGAAAAACCGTTAGGAGAGTCTGGCATCTGGAACTTTCCCAAATAGGCTATCCTGTGCTTCTCTTTGACGAACTCACTCTTCAGATTGGACAACACAGCACTGGAGAGCAGGATCTGTCCTCCCTGAGCCATCGTTGTTAGCCTAGCTGCAACGTTAACTGCTGGCCCAACAAACTCCACTCTCCGCGAAACTGGGTCGTACACTCTCTTGGGCTCTCCCATGTGCATGCCCATCCTCACCCTAAGCCCTGAAAACGTTCTTAGACAGAACTACCCGACCATGTGTCGTTGATATAAGCTCCGCCCCAACCTCACCACAGAAGTGCAGAACAAACCTTTGAATATGGTCTTGTCATCATCTCCCCATTCTTCAGCGGCCCCTGGATGCAGTAGCAGGGCCTCAGGCCACTCCACCTTCAGGAGCTCTTGCTGCAGGGCCATGCACCACTCCACAGCTTTATTTATCTCTTGGAAAGTGATGCAGAAGGACCCCTCTCCGCTGTTCCTGTCTCTTAAGAGGCACACTACCTCATAGCCGCTGTGCTCATCAACCAATCTGCGTATCAGATCGTTGTGCATCAGAGTGGCATCCTTCATGGCCTCTGGGTTGAAATCCCAAAGAGCCAATGCCCTTACAATATCTGTGAATACAATTGCCATTTGGCCAGAAGGAGGTTTCTCTCCTCCTAAAGCCTCTCCATCTGAGCCTGCAATGGAAAGTTAGATAACAATGTATCTTGAAGGTGGAAGGTTTTATACCTTTAGATCTTGGAGTCCCTGCAGAGTGCCGAGTCGAAGAAGAATGAACACTTGAGCTTGTGGGCTGACCCCAGGAGGAGTGGAGACTGCTGGAGCTGTTTCCATTGGACATGGATTCAAGACGAGTCATCACTTCAAGAAATTGAGGCCTCACAGAAGGGTCTCTGTCCCAACAGTTTGTAACCAGGGATTTGAAATCAAACGGACAGTCTTCTGGCATTGAAGGGCGCAAATCATCTCTCAACACTGCCACAGCAATTGCAGCAGGACTGGATGGGGAAGAGTGCCACATTGTTAATTTCAAATCGTCCCATAAAGCAGAGACCAAGCACAGGGGTGGTGGGGTGATACCTCATGCCACTGTAAGGATCTTTCCTGGTCCTCAATTCCCAGAGGATGATTCCAAAGCTGTACACATCACAGGCCTCAAGATCAACTCCAGGAGTATCTTCTAGAATCTCTGGACTGAAACAGAGAAAGAGAGGAACTATCATTAGATTCCAACAACTAAAGCAGATTGAGATAAACGTGCCTAGTCCAGTGCACACTTCCAAAATCTTCTTTTTTGTTCTTCATCTGTTCCTTGAATTTGGTGAGACCAAAATCTGAAACCTTAACATTCCACTTGCTGTCCAGCAATAGATTCAGGGATTTGAGGTCTCTGTGAACAATACCTTGAAAGAGTTTTAACTGAAGTTAAAAAGGCAGGAAAATGCAATATGATTAGATTTGGAGGGTTTGATGGGAGGAAGCGAGAACCTGATGAATGCAAGAAGTACATCCCCTTAGCAGCCTGCTTGGCCATCTTGATCTTCAGAGCATCAGGAATATCAGGAATAAGCTCGTTGTGCAGAACAGCGTGCAGATTTCCCAAAGCCATGAACTCCATTACAATACACAATGTCGGCGGCTTGGTGCAGGCGCCCATGAACAGAACCACATTGGGATGCCTCAATGTAGTCATTATCCTAACCTCATCAATGAAGCTGTTTCTACTATCGGCCACCACATCTGAGTACCCAATCAGCTTTACAGCAACCTCAGTGCCTCTCCAAACTGCCTTCTTGACCTCTCCGAAGCTGCCTACTCCCAGATGCTCCTGAATCTGGATCTCTTGTATATCAATGACCCATTCCTCCTTTCTTTTCTTCATTTTATAATTCCATATAACGAAGAAGATTCCAATGGCCATCAGAAGAATGCAAACCGCCACACATGGGAGTACCACTCCCAAAATAATAGCCAAATTGGAGCTGCTACTGGAGCTCTCAGTGAGTTCTGTCTGGCATTGTGGCCCTTGCCATCCACCGTCGCAAAAGCACTTCTTGCTAATACACTGACCACGGTCTGAGCAAATAAGACCATTTGCAACGCAACCTCGCAAGGAATTAACATACTCGCCCTCACACTTTACATCCACCAGAACGCTTAGCAATCTTTTTCTCAACTTGTCATTAAGCAAGGCTGCCCTCTGAGCGTTGGCAATAGATTTGGCCCTACTGTCCACCTGAGTCCACCAAAGCCAATCCACAAATGCAGTTGCTTTGTAGCAGTCTGTGAAGCCACTTTTTGGAAACACAACATAGGCCATTGAGACCAAGGGCCAGCTGGTATTCCCTTTTGCTAAGACCAAGTCTGCCTGGAAGTGGTCAGAGAAGGAATCCGAAAACTCCTCCAGTGTATCAATTACAGAGGACAGGTCAGGGCTCAAGATGGTGCCTGAATCAGTCCTTATGAGAACCTCACTAATATTGGCGTTTGTAGAAATATGCACCTGGAAGCGAGGATAATAGCCTATGGAGTATGGCAGGCTGCCAATGTTTGTAACAATCGATGTGGCTTTGAACAACAAAAGTGAAAAATTCAGATATCAAATACAACGCATATATTGGGTGGGTATGCATACCATCAACACCAGTAATGATGGCACGTGAGGAGTTGGCAATGGGAAACGTAGCATTGGGACCATCACCATAACCTATTCTTGAGAACCGGTCATCAATTGACGATAAGGCTTTTGACAGGACGTAGTTGATTTCGTCCACATTCTGATAGAATACAAAGATCTCATGGTGTGGCATAGAAAAGGTGGGGTTCAGAGAAGTGATTGCAGAGTCATCCCAGTAAGAGATGGATCCAGAGTAGATCCCAGCAATCACATCTAAGGTCAGCACCAATGAATTGGAGATGCCTGGAATGTTGTAGCCGATGGCAACTAAAACAAAACAGAACAGTTAACCATTACAGTGGCAACATCCATAGTGTTGATAACTATTCTCTCCACCCACGTTTTAGTACCTGCAAAGGCTCCTAAAGGTACAATTTGAAGGTCTGGATTCTGATGGATCTGTGCCTCAGTCATTGGAGTCAATGTGATTGAAAAGTCGGCGTCTCCCGACAATATGCTTGTCTTTCCCAGTCCTTGAATTCAATCCAGTAACACTTGTCAAAAGGGAGAATGTGGCTTATGTGAATTTTCATATTGGAGAATTGTACCTGAATTGTTTGTCTCATACTCGAACAATATACTCCAGACTCTTGTTCCATAGTCACCTGCCCATTTCAGGACGAATGGAGCATCTGAACCAGTTCCTGTTACATAGCTTAACGAGAGATTAGACTCTCCATTGCAAGTGACACTGCTCAAAGCAGATATCACTAACAAACGCACTCGCCCCTCCAAAGTTGCAAAACCTGAAGTGTAAAAGTACATGTTATATGTATGTATACATATATAAAGAATTGCTGCTTGTTACCATTGGCACGAGCATCAGCCTCAGCGTAGTTGTTGGTCTGAGTCCACATAAGAAAAGAAGCTATATAGTACAGTGGTGTACAGTCTTCAGAGATTAGATCTTTTTGCAGAATCAGGAATGAATGAAAGCTGAGCGGCCAAGAGTCGACTCCGGGCCCATCCACAATCCACTTGGTCAGATCAGTGCTAGTCTGCTCATTCCGATAGTCCAACATTGCTGAACTGATTGACGAGTAACTTGGAGTGACGATGGCCCCTGTTTATGAAGTATGGAATCCCATCTATCAGTCAAAACATTTCATTATTGCGTTATGCCCAGGACGGACTATGGGGGCCTTACCAGCTTTGTTGATCATTTTAGCTACCATAAGACCAGTGTCCTGCGATGTGTAGACCATGTATGACATCGAGAAGGGAGTATTGTGCACAAAGTCTGACTTTGGTTGCGTGTCAGAGAAACCCTGAGCAGTACCATTGATAACAGGAGGCAGGCCCTCAATGACACCTCCTCCCTTTTGGAACACTTCTTGGAATCCGTCATGAAAGCTTGACAGGGCTTTGAAGAGAACGTCATTAATTCCATACTTCATGGTTTCATATCCCAGGATGATGGGCGCATTGGGAAGACTAAGGTCAGGATTGAGGGCTACAAGAGAAGGGTCATTCCACATGGTGATATTGCCCATCCATATCAAGGCAAGAATAGTTCTGCTCAAGAGGAGAGGTGTAGTAGTGGTGGAGGGAAGGTTGTACACAATGGCCAGACCTGCCCCAAGTAAAGGAATTTGTAAGAGTCCCTCAGTCTCCTCATACTCTGGGAGAGGACAGTCTATGGCAGCAAACTGGGTGAGTCCATCGCTGTAGTCCTTCACAGCCTGATCAGAGCTTGTGTATTGGTAGGTAAGAACAAAGCCATCGTCTGAGTATTTGTACGTGTTGCTCCAAAAGCCAAGAACATTCTCAGCTGTTCTGCTGCCCTCCCCAATCGCCTCAATTCTGTTCAACGAGGCTGAGTTATAACCACCACAATAACCACCACCAGGCCATACCCCTCTCTATCAGCTCTAGAGCATAAATTGATGACCATGGAGGGACCGGAAAAATGAGGAAGGGAACAGGAATAAAATCATGAAGGAGAGGCCAAGTACCTTTGGCATAGGAAATACAAAGAACCTGGAACATAAGGAGGCAGACCACAACGAAGGGTAGGCGCTTGTGCATCTTTTTTTTTTATCAGTGGCCTTGCCAAGAAGGGCTTCCACACACAGTGGCAAAAACACTGAGCGACACAAACAATACAATACACTGAGAAGCCCCAGATGTCTTGCTGGGAAGGACCTTTCCTTTGGTGACTCGGTGTAGTGGATCAGGTAACCTTTCAGTGAGTCCATCAAACTCCCTCCTGACAAGACAAAGGAATTGGGATCAGGTAAGTTTAGGGTTCAGAGGGACTCTATTTTTGCACCATTATTGCTGAGCTCATTACATAATTGGTTTTGTAATTTTCCAATTTGCACTTTATCAGTAGAGGGGGGGGGGTGGAGTATTACCATGTGTCATAGTTTGGGTCTTTCTGGACTTTAGGAGTTGTTGACTGGAGTTGCTTGGTGCTTCACTCTGGAGTTTGGTTGGTCTTTTATGCACATGTGTGTGTGCATTGTGTCACTGTGCCATTATTCTTTTGTAAGATCTGGTTGGTCATGCCAAGGGGCCATTGCCCTTTTTTTTTTTTGATGGTCACTTCTCTCAAGAGAGAAGAAAGCAAAGCTGTTCAACATGCATGGGCTGCAGTTTTGATAGATTGGATACATGAATGGTGCAGGCTGTCTTGTTTGCTTTGTGCTTCAAGAGAAAGTTATAAAAGGGTGTGACCACAACAATGAAGTTTTTTAAAAAAATAAATAAATAAATATCTCTTTTGATCAAAATATATAAACTGTTTTTTTTTTAACATCTTCAAATCTCAAAAAATAAATATTATTATTAATAGTATTTATTATTAATGGCATCAAATGCAACTCCATAGATGTAAATCTGTGAGGGCATCTGGTAGTTGCTGTTGGGCGTTGTACTTGTACTTGTACTTGTGCTGTTATTACTATTATTATTATTGCTGTTGTTGTTGTTGTTGCTTTGAGGGGTGAGGGTGAATATCTTCTCAAAGCGCTTGGTGCGCAGGGGATACTTGAACATGCAGTTCTCTTCCTCGATGAGGTCCTGCAGGCTTCTGTAGCCACGATCACCAAAGACGTAGAAATGGCCATGCCTCGTCGGGCAGTAATAGATCCTCGAATGGTGCACCCCACTCTTACTGGTAAGACACAAAAGAATGAACATGGAAGAAGACGAAGAACATTGAAGAG
>CDFI01107504.1:4205-17441 GCA_000826405.1 Acanthamoeba divionensis | reverse complement strand
AGAGAGAAAGGGGAGTGGACGACGTACAGTCATCTAATTTGATGCTGGTGCCATTGAGTTGTGCCTGGAACACTCTGCTCATCCATGCATCGCCTGGTCCAGAGTTGGTCAAAATCTTGAAATGCAAGACCCAGCATCCAACATAAATGAGGAGAATCAGGGCAATCATCAACAGTCCACCCATAAGCCAGTTGACGGCCTTGGCCATCTTGACTCGCAGCTCGTTCTGTTTCTTGTCGTTGTACTGATACAGAAGGTGCAAAAACATCTTTGTGACAAACCTCAGTCCAAGAATTCCAACTGTGCCAAGGCCTGTCCACTTCACAGATACCAAGCCGCCCATTGATATTCCAGCAAGCGCTGCCCAGAGCCACCATTGCCATGGAAAGAGAATGGAATCCTTGGGAGATATGAAGGGGTTGGCTGGTTCCAAGTTACACACTTTGAGAGAAGTGTACACGCTTGCCACGAGGAAGAGGAGCAGGAAGGCGTCTGTGAAGACAAATCTGGAGATGCAACACAAACCATTATCAAATACCACCAGAAATCCAGCTATTGCTGATGCTGGAAGGGAGCAGCCAAGTTGCTCTGCTGATAAGAAAATAAACGGAGCTAAGAGGGATCCGGCGAAGGCTTGAGCGGAGCGTAGATATATATATTTGCTGTCAGTAAAAGACATCCCTATGTGCTCCCATGTAAAAGTCGTATTAAGCCCTACCAGTTTTCCAACTCCTGCCAGGATGTATTTGCCTAAGGGAAGCGGAAGAGGGGGTTAGGAAAAAAAGTGGGGAAAGCTCATTACTCACGCTAGTCTCTCTTGGTCTCAACTGTACCTAGAGGAGGATGGATATCAAAGAAGTATTTCCCGTCTATGTAGTTGTTAGCGAAGTGGCCGAAATGCACCTCATCAAAAGAGACCTGCAAGCAAAGTGGTTAGTAGTCTGTCTTCAAAAAGTTTATCACAAACAATGCAAATAATTTTAAAACATGTAACGGGCTAGGGACCTGAGCAGGGAACTGGATGTTGATAAAACGGGTGATGAAGGAGATGACGATTATGGTGAGCAGGACTTTATTGCGCCATTGAGATATCTCTTTCGGCTGTGGCTGAGGGTAAGGCTCATTGGAGTAAAACATGCTGTACTGCTTTTTCTAAAGGCCAAGAAGAGAATCAAAAGAAATAAGCATTGTAGAAGACTGTAAGGCGAAAAAAAGAGATAGAAAGAACCCAATCCGTACTTGCATGTTGTGAATGGAAGTACTTAATTTGGTTTCTACTTTGGGGGGGGGGATGCGAAGTGTACTCACCTCTTTGGCCTCCTTGTGCTTCTCACTTTTATTCTCTTTCTCAGTGCTACTGCCAGATGACCCTTCGGCTGGGCTTCTGGTTTGATCGCTCGTAGTAGCGCTACTCGCAGGAGGTTTCCCCAAATGTTTTTTCTTTCTATCTGAGTTGCGGGAGGACATAAAGACCTACAAGAAATGAAAAAAACCTAAAGGGCTGTACAAGAGAGAGAGAAGAGGATGGATTGAGATGTCAAGCTCGATGTAGTACGTAGTGACACAAACGAAGCAACACAAAGGGTGTAGGACAGCAGGAAAAAAAAAGGGGGGGGGGTACTAACCTTTGCCGCCACAGCCACACGCACAGAGGTCACCACCAAAAGCACAGACACACACCACCACGCCCCTTTGTGGAGTGATCGATTGGGGCAAAGTCGCTGACATTAACTCCCAATGGCTCCAGCCAATAGGAATAAAATTGATATTTGTAATTAAGGTGGCGATTTTATTTGAAATTATGTTGCTTCGAAAAAAACATGTTTCAATTCATGTTGCCAAACAAACAAACAAACGAAAATGTTCTGGGGGTGTCAGAGATGATTTTCTGCTTGTTCTTTCCGCCACTTGGTGATAGACCATCAACAAAACAGCCTGGTTGTATCGTGATGGGAAAAGAATTCATTTGTTTTAATATCATCTTTATTTAAAATAGTTTACCAGAAATCTATTTTACTAGAAATCTATTTTACAAGAATTTGTTGTCACGCAAGAAAGGGGAGAGACAAAACATTGCACAACCAAACAGAGCGAATGAATCTTGATGGTAAGCTGTTTTTTTCATTCAAGTAATTCTAGTTTCTGTCGGTTGGATCCTTCTTCTGGACATTCGCTCAAACTCGAGTTGATTTTTGGAAGCACCATCAAAAAGCCAGCCTTGCACAAGCCAGAGCAGTTGTTGTGGTCAACAAGATGAATTGCCAAGCTTAATTCAAAGTTTCATCAGCAAACCAGAACCTAGTTTTGTGACGTTCTTGAAAAGAGAAGGAGAAAGTTGTTGGGCTGGGTTCTCCAACAGATTTCAAGGAACGCTGGGTGGAGGCCTGCAGGGCACCGCCCATGGCGGGCAACACCCATGACCTTCTTCCATGAACTTGAAGCAGCGCAACAAGAAAAGATGTCAACAACCAGCCCCATTAGAAGCATCAAGCTAGTTGTTGTTGGTACTCCTTCACCTGAAATTGGTTTTGCACATTTTTTTTGCTTGCTGGGGGTGGAATCTTACTTGTTGTTGTTGTTGTTGCCTTCTTCTTTTCAATGCAGGAGATGGTGCTGTAGGAAAGACGTGCTTATTGATAGGTATTTTGTTACAGAATCGTTATGTTTGCTTCGTTCTCAAAACTTCCCTTTCTTTTAACGTTAATGATGATGTTTCTTCAGCCTATGCCACAAACAAAATTCCCACAGACTACATCCCCACGGTTCCAACATCTTTCCTTTCACTCATGCAAAGGAGAGAGAGAGCAGAGAGAAGAGAAAAGCGCAGAGATAATTGAGACATCTTACTCATTTACTTTATTTATGTATTTGGTCACAGGTATTTGATAATTATGTGGTTCATCTGATGGCCGATCGTGAAGCCATCCAACTTTCCCTTTGGGACACTGCTGGCCAAGAGGACTTTGACAGAATAAGAGTATGACACAGACCGTCCCAAGTCTCCCTTTCCTCTATATCTGGAAGCTAACCATTGATTATCTTCGTAAGGCTTTGTCGTACCCTCACACAGATGTGTTCTTGCTTTGCTTTTCAGTAGTAAGTAGGACTTCGTTCAGAAACGTACAGGACAAGTGGATGCCAGAGCTTAGGCACAACGCCCCAGACGTTCCCATCATCCTCGTTGGAACCAAGGCTGACCTAAAACAGGACTCTAGCACCTTGGCACAGCTCAAGGCTAGAGGTGAGAGCTTGGTTACTGCCGAGGAAGGCCAAGAGCTTGCAAGAAGATTGTACGCTGTCAAATACGTGGAGACCTCAGCATACAGTGGAGAGAATCTGAAGGCAGTATTCGATGAAGCTGTGAAGACTGTGATTCTGAGGACGCGACCAGGGCGCTACCATAGGCACAGGAAGCACAGGTGTTTCCTCATGTGAACCTAATTAAGATATTAATGAACCCAGTTGTTATATTTCAGATCTGTATTGGTTTGGGCCAGAGAAGCTGCAGTGGTATGACTGAGGATTCTCTCTCCCTCCCTCTCTAACTCTGAAGAGATATGCCACGCAATCAAATGCTCTCCTATTGCCCACAAGGTAAGTAGGTTTGTAGATTTGCTTTGGGAGTTCAGTTGACTCAGCACCTGTCCGCCAGACCTTGTGAACCTTCAAGATATAGTGTTTTGAATTTTGGTAGGTGATCTGCTCTTGGTCACATGTGATGTCGCATGATTCAACACACAACTACAGGAGGAGGAAGGCCTTAAAAAGGAAACAGTGGCCGTCCACTTTGGAGTGTGTTCCTTCGATCCTGGAATGCCTTGGAAAGCTGTTCTGCTGAGTGTGTAAACAAAAAGAAGATAGTATCGAAGAAGAAGAAGAAGTGTTGGTGCCCCCCTTTGAGAACCAGCAGGCCTCGTTTGGTTTCATCACAAGTCTTTGATATTTGTTTATTCAGCACTAGCTCTACCCTTCCTTGCATGCATGGACAGCACATGCGTAGACCCCACAGATGAGAGTGGCAATAGGGAAGAGGAAGCCAAGAATGACCAAGATGACAACAAGAACTTAGATTCTCAGCTGAGCTCTGAAAGCCCCAGACAAGATGAACAGTTTTCAGAGACAGTCTCTGATGAGGCACATGTTGATACTAATGTAGAGATAACAACAACTGAAGGAGCCTGTGAGCTAGAGGATGATAAAGAGATAGAGACTCGCCATAGAGCACAAGCCTTTGGCAGCACAGATGACCTTCTTCCTCTCTTTCCTAACTTTCAGGAACTTCTCTCCAAACCTGTCAGGGGGCGCAAGAAGCAGAATCAGAACAAGGTGAAGGATTCTGGTGTGCACCAAAGGATGAACAAAGAAGACAAGCTTCGAAGACTTGGTGGAACTGAGGAGGAACATATGGTGGTGGTAGAGGAGAAGAATCTGCAGAAACCAAACCTTCTGAGTGAAGCAGAAAGAGAGGCACAGATGTACATCTGTCAGAAGATCATTATGAGATGGATACTGAGGAGAAGAGGTTTCAAGGAAGGTACTAAGCAGAACAATGCATACTTTACCCCCTTCTTCACTTCTACCAGTGGTTACTCTTGCACCTCACACCATTTTTGATCAAACTCTCAGTGTTGGCCTATTTCTCTCCCTCTGAGCTGAGCTTCCTAAGGCGAAGGCAACACATCATCAATGAGATCATCAGCACAGAGAAGGCGTACATCAACTATTTAAAGAATTGTATTGAGGTGAGGAATGCCCTTAATAGTAGAAGTGTTCTTCTTTGATTCCTGAGAGACTTCATCTATCCTCCCCTCCTACAACAGAAACTACTGCATCCGCTGAAGCAGCGTTCCATTGAAGAAAAATGGAAGAAGGTGTGCAGCACCATCAACACTAAAGACATAGACTCCATGTTTTCCAACATGGAGAAACTGATACCTCTGAACGAAGGTCTACTCCACTCACTGCTGGACCACTGCAGGTCACCTCACAAGATGCTGCAAAGCAGTGTGGGGCAGATCTTTGCAGATTTCGTAAGTGCTCTGCGTCTCTGCTCCTCTTTGTTGTGTGATATGGTTGACCATCTTCTTGTCTTTTGTCAACCTAGGCCCCCCAGCTGAAGTTCTATTCGATGTATGTAACTAATTATCATAATGCCATTGAAACCCTGAAGAGATGTGAAAAGAGTGAAGCGTTTTGTAAGATAGTGAAAAGCCTGGGCCTTGAAATTGGCAAAGGCAACATGCAGCTCAAATCGTTCTTGATCATGCCTGTGCAGCGCATTCCACGTTACCAGCTTCTTCTTCAGGTACTCCAACTCATAAATCCTAGAATTCATAACGAACATATGTACTAAATTCAAAATGATCAGGACCTTGTTAAATATACCCCCATAGAGCACAAAGATTATGAACCACTTAAAAATGCCCTCAAGTTTATAAAGGCCTTGGCTACAGAGCTTGACGTACACAAAGTGAAGATAGACAACATGGAAAAGCTGTTAGAGATATCCCAGAACGTGTCTAATTGCATGTTCAAGCTGGGAGAGCCAACAAGGCGGTTCATCAAGGAAGGTCCTCTTAGAAAGCTGTGGGGCCACGGTGGCTCTCAGACGAGACTTCATCTCAGGAACTTTAAGGAGTATTACTGCTTCCTGTTCAATGACCTCCTGCTTTTGACTAGACCCAAAGAAGCTACCAGACGTATTATCTTCTCTAGCCCAACTAGGTATCATTCCACCCAGAGACCTAACAGAACTGATCGTTAGAACTGATAGACCCCATTCTTTCTTCCTCACTCTACAGTCCTGTCAAGAAGAAGTATAGGGCTGCAGTTTCTTTCTCATGGGACAACAGAGGAAGAACAGGAGGTGTGTTCGAGGTGGAGAGTCTGCCTGATACTGATTGTACCCTTCACCTCCATTATCCCTTGAGGGAATTACTACTTTTCCTGAAGCACTGCTGATACAGTTTTATCTTGAATTCCCACAGTGTATGCCAATGCCTTTACAGTGGCCTTTAAACGAGATAACGAAATCCTGAATGAGCTTGCTCTGGCCACATCTTCCTCAGAGGACAAGAGAGAGTGGATACAAGAGTTGGAACAACAAATAAAAACCTTCATAGCCAAACCCACTTCTGTAAGTTCCACGTTTGTCTCTCCTCTTCCTATACAAAAACAAAAACCAAACCTGTGACATATACTTTTTGTTAATATTAGGTGGCTTCACTCATGCATGATCAGGGATCAGGTGATGCTGCTTCCGCTTCAACTTGCATTGGGTTCTTGTTTAAAAGGTATTGAGTGAGTACCCGAACCGGAAGTTTCGTTTTGTTTATTTGTGGCATCACAAGCTGTTTACTGTTCTGTCCTACTTTAAGAGGAGAAAACAGGAAATCTTGGAAGAGGAGATACTTTCAACTGAAGGGGCTGACTATGTTCTACAGTCTATCAGCAGAGGTGGGAGTTGGTCTCTGTGCTCAATGCACATCCTCAAATGGTTCTAACCACTTGTCATGGCTCTTTCTTATCCAAGGACTGTCAACTCCTTGGCAGGATCTATTTGCCAGAGTACAAATTGGATTGTGTGCCTAAGACCATAGCAGGCGGGAAGGAGTTTTGTTTTTGTCTTCAAAAGATCACACAAGGCAGACATTGGTACCTCCAAGCCGATTCTTCATACGAGCTCAAGAAATGGATTGAACACATTCAGGTCAGTCTGATGACATGCTCTCATATCCTCCTCCTTGAATGATTGATTTTGTGTGTCACACACTTGTTCTCAGAAAATTCTTTTAATGTTTGGTTTAGGCCTGTGGCTTGATTGAAGTTACCCAAAAGATCCAAAATTATGTTGAGGAGTTCTCCAGCTTTCCTAACTAAGAGAGAGCGAAAACAAACGTCCCCAATACAAGGATCCCTGTTGGTTTACCATCACTATTGCAAAAGTTGTGTTTTTGAGGGGGGGGGGGTACTGTTCTCCTTGTTATTGGCTGCGACTCAAAAGGATCCAACTCCCAAGTTAACGACTTCTTCTTCAAACAAATACTGCTTTTTGATGCAGACCCCACCTCCTTTGACTTTCACCTCAAAGGGAGAGGACACCAGGGGCAAGGAAGCAAGGTTGGATTTCACCAGGGCGCTCTCTCCACAGATCTGTAGAGTGGTCCTTGGGTTTTTAGGTTACCAGTGGCTGATCACAGTGAGGCTGGTGAATCGAGCATGCTACGACTTCGTGGGCTGGCGTGAACTCTATTTGGCCAAGTATGGAGGCATATACCCACCCCTGGAGGCCTTTTGGATCTTCAAGCACTTCGACTGGAGGTACATCATGACAAATAGAGCTGAGACGCTGCCCAGCGGCCCTTTCTCCCATTCAACTCAGTTGCTGTCCCCTCGATGTAAGTGTCTTGTGACCTTCCTTGATTTAATGCCTCCCCCCCCCCAGTCAGCAACTAAGCTAAGAAGCTTCTTGTTGTTGAATGCAGATAATAAAATAGGAAGCCATCATTCAAGGAAGAGCCAGCATGCAAGGCGCAAGTCTTTGGTTCCCAAGGCAGTGGTCCTTCCTCATCTTGCTCATGCCACCTTCATCAAAGTGCTTGAGAACGAGTGCACACAGGTGTTTGAAGGGCTGTTGGATCTTACAAAGTGGAGTGAGTCAGGGAGAGTGGGCATTAATAACTTTCTGTTTGCATTCTTCTATCAAGACTGTTGTGTGCTGATGAGAATGTTGGGCCAAGTGAAGAAGAAAGACTTCCCACTCTTCGCTGCAGAGGGGGTGGACTTGAAGAAGATGGTGAAGGAGGTTAGGACCATGAAGGCAGTGATGCTCATCTACCACTGTCAGATGCTGAGGGGATACAACTTGAGATGGAAATGGTGTGGCACAAACCCCTGTAGAGGAAAGAGGCACAAAGGAAACAAGAAGCAGCCTAAGGAGAGAAAAGAAATGCAAGAAGGTGATCAGCAGTTGTTCATGAAGGAGAGAAGTGAGAAGGAGAAGAAGGAGAAGGACCCATGGAGGATAAAGAAGTTGATAAAGAACAGATCCAAAGCGTTGGAGTTGAACTCCACAAGAAGAGAAAACGAAAAGGATGACTTGGATGGAGGGCCAAGGAGACAGAAAGCAATGAGCACGACTAAACTTGGATTAAGAAAGCCTCTTGTAAAGACTGTACAGGTGATAGAATCCAAGGAGAGAAAGTGGGACAAGGTTATGCAGAGAGCATCTCGAGGAGATGTTGTAGAGGAGAACTGGAAGAAGAAGAAGGCTGCTGCCAAGAAGACAAAGAGCCTTGTCCTTGCTGACAAGCTCATCTCCAAATGCTTGCATATGTGCTTTGAAGACCGCTACATTGTGAAGCAGAACCAGATAGATTCAGAGATATGGGGTTGGGCGTGCATGGAGAAGGCCCAACTGGCCAGACTACTAGATAATCAGAAGGAGGAAGCAATGGAATGGTTTGAAGAAGCAGAGAAAGAGTTTCTGTCCTTAGAAGGGCTCTCATCTTGGAAGGCATACTACATGGCCTGTGTCACCTGCCTCCAGGGAAGAACGTCTGAATGCAGGGCTTGGCTAGAGATCGTCATACAGAAGGATCTTCATCAAGAAGGAGGTATGAATGACCTTGGCACACATGTGTTTCTGATGGCACTTCCTACACACACTATTGTAAAGATCACACAGCAGCATACTGACCATTTGCTGTCTCTTTCTCTTATGTCATCTATGATGAACAGTTCCTCTGTGCCGACTGTTCAACTCTCCAGAGCTGGAAGCTGTGAGGCAGGAGGCCTGGTGGCATGACCTGATGCTTATGATTGAGAGTACCAGATGCACCAGGAGATCCTCCTGGTTCATGAGACCAGACCCCTCCATAGGCGTTCCCCTGTTCGCTGTCACCTCCTACCCCTCCTGAAAACAAACAAACCATCCAACAACTGGCCCTCATCTGCACTGTATTTTTAAAGAGTTAGTGTCACCAAAAAGAAAGAGTTATTAATCAACATGTTGATTGAAGAGAAGAAGCTTTCATTCATTCAAACCWGAAGAGAGCTGTTCTAATTATCCCCCCCCCCCYATCAWAGAGAGGTTGTCATCGAAATACCTCTCTTCGTTGYACGTTCTCTCTTTGGCCGCCAAACAAAACTTCATCTTTTCTCCAACCAACGTTTTTGACAGACAAAAGCTTTTGTTGTCAGCCCTCGTTAGGCTCTTTCCTTCTTTCCTTCTCTCAGGAGAGGAAGGCCATGGACCTCTCCTTGCTGCCTGCTTCATGCATCTCACATATCTTCAGCTTCCTGGGGCCAAAAGACCTCTGCATGGTTGAACTTGTGAGCAGGTTTGTTTGTTTGTTTGTTTTATCACACACACGATTGATGTTCTCACCCTGCACATGTGAATTAAAACACAGAAAGTGGAAGGAGTTGCTGCCCCGTCATGAAATAAACAGATTGTGGTGGATTTTAACACAAAAGGAGATTTGGACCACAGGTAACTTGGATTTCTAAAAGATTTTTGAAAGCATTGTTTTTTTAAGTTTGCGTTTTCTTCTTTCGAATGAAGGAACAAGGCCCACTGTGATGAGCAGATGTGACAAGAAGAGGAATTGGAAACAGGAATGCTCCCTTGTGGCTCCCCTCAAGCCCAAGACTTTCATCAAACCTGAACAACTGCTGGCCCAGCAAGAATCGCAGAGGTATGAGAGGAAATCCAACTCTTATCAACAACAACAAATGCCTGATTGCATGCTTCTGTTTAATCTCATGCAGGCGCAGGCACTGCCTACAAGAAGAGGCCGAGGATGGGGAGTCCCATATCATCCCACGTAAGGAATGGGGCGCACCATCCTTCTCAAAAGAGGAATTCAGGGTATACTGCAACTGATTTCCAATTCTTGATTTGAAGCAATGCTAACCTGTAACTACTAATCCTTCCTAGGGCTACTACAAGGAGCTGAAGAACAAGAAGCCACGCGACAAGATGAAGAGGAAAGGCTTGCCAAGGACGCATGCTTATGATTTTTGGAGTGACTCCTCTGCAGAGACATCTGTGTGGGCGTACCACTAACATCAAATCAAGACACATCGAGTGAGAGAAGAGAGATGAAGAAGAATACTTGTCTTGTTACAGTCTATATTACCTTCATGAGGCTATATATAACAATCAGTGCTGACCTTTCTTGTAAATCACTTTGTCATTCAGGTCTATTTCAATCAGGCCGTGTTGAACCATCATTTCGAGCACGCTATCCGTGTTGATCTCTTCCTTGACAACACACAGCTGCTCCAAGCAGGCCCTTAGAGTCGCTTCTGTCTTGGGCATGTTCAAGGGCTCTGAGATCCATTCTTTGCATCTCTGCAAGACGTACTCACCGCTGTCCTTGTGAGCATCGTTTGCCATGCGATAGGACAAACGAGCCACAAAGGTGTTGCTGCTCTGAATTTGATTTTCCTCCGCGGGCGGTCTCTTCTTCAGATACTTTACTGTCTTCTCTGCATTGACATCAATTTGTATGAACCCTTCGGACGTCAGCTTCATAAGGACTTCCTCAACTGACATGCCTGTTTGTTTGGCTGTGATGCAAAAAGAAAGAAATAGTTCTATTAGAAGACGACGAGGGAGAAGAAGAAGAAGTGACTCTACCTGTGCACATGGGCTTAATAGCAGAACGAAGCTTTTGCTTTGTCTTTGGCAAACTTGGCTTGGGCTGTGCTAAATTGTAAGTAATCCACTTTGCTAAACGTTGCGTTACAATCTCTTCTGTGGACTTTGGAGCAGAGGCCCTACTCTTCTCTTCAAATGCCTTCTGTTTCTCTTCCTCGTGCCTCCCAGGCAATGCTTGTTGTGGTTTGGCTTTTTCTGTGGGCTTTGGAGCGGATGCAGGCAATGTTTGTTGTGGTTGAGTTTGTTTGGTGCCAAGGGGCACACGATGGCGTACTTTGAAAGCATCCGTTCCAGACCTACTTATGAGGTCTATGTGGTCCACTGTGAACTCGATTGGTTGCCAGTTCTTCATAAACTCAATCCTCTTGCGCTCAGTCATTAACTATCATGTTTTGAAACGGTTAATTCTTGTTATTCTTTGTCTTTCCCATTTGTCTTTGTTATATAAGAGAGCGTCCTCACCTTGCCACGAAATTGGCCAACAGTGAGGTGAGGGTGGAACCCATTTTCACCCCTCACAGAGAGGTCATCGCAAAAGGGGAACAGCTGCTGGAGAGCACTTTGGAGCTTTGATAGAGCATCAGGAGGCTGCACAACTGGTTGCAAGAACATTGTGCAGCTTTGGTAGCCATGTTCAAAATAATCAAATGACGCGAAGCGTATGGTGAAAGGCTGAATTGTTGACAGTGCTGCTCCAATCTTATGAAGCGCAGGGCCAAAGTTGTAATCTTTTGAAAAGAATAAAGGGGGGGGGGAGTCAGGATTGAGAAGATAAGGATAAAATTTGAAGGAGTGTACCTGGAATAAATGGGTAGAGAAGGTTGATGTGCGGCATCCATCGTGTGTAAGACTGTGTATTTGTTGGTTGTGTAAGAACGTTTGGTGGGGGAGACTAAACAGCAAGCACACAAACAAACCTTGTCAAATTTTATCCTTATGTCTTGGATTGGCTGCCACTTCTCGCTGGGAGGGGAAACAACGACTGCACTAGTTACAACTTTCGAGGAAGTTTGCATGGTTATAATTGTTTGTTAGGATTTGCTGCTTTGGCTTTTGTTTCAACCCAGTGCTGGCCTCTTTTAAATCAAGGCAATGTAATTTTTATGTGTTTCATCAAACTGGCAATTTTCTGCCAATCAGAAAATTCTTAGATAATATTACGTGAACCTTGCATCAGAGTGCCCACGAAACAGAATAAATGGTCTTTGTTATATATTGGCCTTTCTGCAGTTGAAGAAGACACACAAAGCTGTTGTGAAGGGTTTGTCGTGCTTCCCAGACCATTGCTGCGGCCAATAGCGGCAAAGGAACCATTTTCTGGAAATTTCTAAAACTGCATCGTATAATTCCAGACCTGTTTTTTCAGTTACGGATGTTTCTGATACTTTCCCAGATTTTCTGAATAATTCTACAGTTTTCTATAAGTGTAAATTTCCGATGGAAAGGGATCAAGCTGGCCGCCGGTATCAAACCCCCGCTCTCTTACGGGATAGAAGATTCTGCAAAGGAATACAAAAACTGCACAAGAGCGCCTGAAATCACTAAATCCCACAACCATGCAAGCTCCCGATAGAAAGGAATGGAGATCCATCCGTGCATCTGAGGCTTCTATGCGCATGACAAACCCCATCAGAGAGCTTATTCAAAACATTAAGATGCCCACCAACGGGAAGGAGCTGATTGCTCTTTCCATCGGTATGTCGTACGAATCTTGTGAGCGAAAGGCATGAGTAAGTCAGTGTGTGGTACTAATGTATTACTCCTTTGTTGTTGTGATCTTCAGGTGACCCGACTGTTTATGAGAATCTCTCCACTCACAACTTTGTCAAACAGCAAGTGAAAAAAATCGTGGATTCAACAAAGCAAAGCCACCACGGTTATGTACACTCCTCTGGAAGCACTGGTAAGTAATTAAATTCCCTTTACCCCCTCCCCCCCCCAATAGAAACAATCAATCTTATCCCTTGCTCTGATTCACATACACCTCAACGCAGAGGCAAAAGAGGCTGTGGCAAAAAAGTTCTCAAGCAAAGAGTCCCCGTTGACAGCTGATGATGTGATACTGGCCAGTGGGGCATCAGGCGCACTCGAGATCGTCCTTAAAGCCTTTTGCAACCCCGGCGACAATATTTTGCTCCCACGGCCTGGCTTCTCACTGTACCAGACCATATGCGAGCACGTGGGCATTGGGTATAAATACTATGACCTTCTGGTAAGCTATGCCCACAAAGTGGTGCAACCATGTCTGATTATCTTCTTCTGAAGATCAATGACATCAGGGGGTTGTTTTAACTTTTTCTTTGTATGAAGCCCTACAGGGAATGGGAAGTGAATTTGGAGCATTTGAACTCCCTGGTGGATGGAAGGACTAGAGCTATATTAGTTAATAATCCCTCCAATCCTTGTGGATCTGTGTGGTCACTTCAGCATATGAAAGACATCCTGAAGGCTGCAGAGAAACATCAGCTTCCCGTTATTTCCGATGAAGTGTACTATGAAATGGTATTTGCTGGATCAGGTAATAGCCGTGTGTGTGTGTGTGTGTGTGTGTGTGTGTGTGTGTGTGTGTG
>CDFI01107502.1:0-18185 GCA_000826405.1 Acanthamoeba divionensis | reverse complement strand
TAACACGAAAGCATGTTGGAAAGCCTTTTTACTTGACGAGGGAGGCAACGTCCCATATGATGAGCTTGCCATCCACAGCAGTGGTGGAGAAGGAAGTGAAGCGAGGGCCCTGGCCGTTGAGGCGCTGGATGCAAGAGATGGCGTTCTGGTGTTTGGTGGGGAGATTGGTCTCGTTGGATGTGGTACCCAAGTCTACCTTTTGCTGCCACATCGACATTGCGCTGGCGCCGCCTGCGGCAGCCTTTTTCTCCTCATCGATAGCCTGAACGGAGGGAAGGGGGAGAAGCAAGATGTAAAGATGTAAGAACCTTCTGGTGGGCTGCTGTTTAGAATTGTTTTGTAGGGGAGGAGGGGTACCTTGACGAATTCCCAAGCGGACCCATTGAAGCTGAAGATCATGGGGTTACAGTCGTGTCCGGCAGCCACTACAGTGTTTTCAGACAGGAAGACGCTGGTACGGAAAGGCAAGCTGCTCAAGCTCAGCTTCTCCTGATTGCCAGTAGTTACATCCACAAAAGAGATGGTAGAATCGTGGCTGGCAAAGACGAGTCTGTTACCAGAGGGAGACCAATCAACCTCGTGAACCCATCCGTTGGCAGAATACTGTGCGCGCAGGCAAGTGGTGTTGCAAAATAAGAGTGAGCCTACAGAGTGGTACAAAAGCGAACCATGCTGCAATTATGAAAGGATTAAAAAAAGATTACCTCGGCAAGCACTTCTCCGAACGGCAGTTTGTCGCCAAAGGGAGTAGCAGGAGGTCTTGAATCGATTCCTAAAGAGAAAAGCCAAAAAAAAGTGAATAAATATTTTCATGCATTAAAGCGGAGAGATCAGACGCCACCTTTAACCCAGGCGGAAAGCACTCTGGCCTTGAAATCGGAAGAGCCAGTAGCAATCAATACGTTATTGGGGTGCCACGATACGGAGAGCACAGTGGACTTGTGATTCTTGATGTGTTTGCTGACCCACCAATCGTTGTCCTCTTCGAAGTAGCAAACAGATACAGATTTGGCTCCGCTGGCAACAGCAAATTTCTTTTCTAAAAGAAAAGAAATTCATGATTTAGATGCAGTTCAACGGAAATGATACTTTGCAAGAAAATGTACTTCACACTCATATGTTCAAAGCGCATTATCTACGGCTTGAAGAATAATTTAAGTGTGAAAAAAGATTCTCTAGCACCGTTCATAGAGTGGAACAAATATGGGTAAATTTGTCCACCACTCACAATGCAATGTACTTTAAGTAGCCGACTTACCATCAGGGCTCCACTTGACCTTCGTCGCTGCGCGATTGATCCTGAGGATGACCTAACGAACATTAAGAATGTTAGGCAAACTACTCGACTGGAGTGGGACACGATTATGAATGAAGATGTTTCGTACGAGCGTAGGCTTCCAGATGCCATTGGTCAGGGTCCAAACGTAAGCATTACGATCTTGCGAGCAGCTTACGATTCTGTTGGTCTTAGGAGCCCAGTCCAAGCCGGTGACGACTTGATCGTGCTATTTTCATTTCAAATGGAGAGTTATTATTATTTGGACCAAAAAAAAAATGGGAAAAGAAGAAATATTCAAGCTCACCTCTTTCAAGATGGCTTCTTCTGTCCACTCATTGCCTTCCTTCTTGTAGATATGCACTTCATTGTTGTTAGGGCAGAAGGCGATTTCTATTTAAAACAAAAAAGAACACAATAAATAAGCTTCTGAAGAATCAAACAACAGAGAATTCATTAGATTTGCAAGAAAAAAAAATACTCACTGGTTTTATCGGCGTTCCATGCGTGGCAAGTAATGCAGTTAAGGGTAGATAGGGGGATGATGCTCATTGTGACGGTGACAAATGCGGGGCAGTGTTGTGCTTTCTGGTTTCTCTGCTCTCTCTCTCTTTGGCGTGAAGCTATTGTTCAGAGCGCTCTGTCACCACTCTTCTGACCAACAATTAATATCGAAAAGGGCCAATAAAAAATCAAAATTCAAGCCAATAAAAATTCGAAGAATTTGCATGTTGCCCTCAAGGGTTATCGTGCGCTCGTTACCTTTATTTCCCCTGACTGGCCGAACGTTCGAGAGCACACAACCGTTTTCTTCTTTGCTTCCCTTTCTCCCCAATCTTGCCGTTATGGCTTCCTCACAAAATGGCAAAGCAGCAGCAGCCGCAGCCGCGGTAGTGCGTCCACCAAACTGTAGAATTTTTTTGGGCAACTTGGCATCAGAGAAAACGTCCAAGAAAGAGCTTCAAGATATATTTGGGAAATATGGAACCATAGTTGAAGATATTGTGCTGAGAAGAAGTTTTGGTTTTATTCAGTATGACAATCCAAACTCGGCACATACTGCTATGGAAGCAGAAAATGGACGTCTCATAGGAGGCATACGAATTGGTCCGTTTCCGCACTGCTCTCTCAACTCTTAATGTACGAGGTAAACGTAGCCTAACCCCCACTTTGTTTCATTTCCCGCAGATATAAGTTTAGCCGACAACCGTGAGCCAAGAAACAAGAAACGGGACAGAGATAATGATAGAGATGACAGTAGACATAGGGGCAGGGAGGGTGGTTTTAGGGATGGTCGCGACAGATTTGATGACAGAGAGGACAGAGACAGGAAGAGAAGTCGGCTGCAGGGAGGCAGATCTGGTGATAGAAGATCTCCGAGAAGAGACCCTGCCCCTGCTCGTCGTACCGGCTGGCAGCCCGCTCCTCAATTAACGTATCAAGTTGTATATATGACATTGGCGCAAAAGTTCGTACACTCACCTTTAAATGGATAACCCCAAGCATTCTTTTTATCAAACTAAAAGTTTTTTTTCCCCATGTGCAGGAGATATGCCAGCTCAATTCAACGAATGGTCGAAGATAAGCTTGGCCTGGGCGCAAACTCTGGCGTTGTAGACATATCGTTTGTTGGTAGGCAGAGCATGGAAGAAGTCTTTAGGGCCGCGGAGCGCAGAGGCATCAGGTATGTCCTCATTGCCGGCCATCATCATGAGCGCAAGGGTACTGTCGATTGTCATCTTCTCTTGCAGAAAGGCAGAACTGAAAGTATGTATACACCTCTCTCGTTTTTCAACTCGGCCCCCAAGAACTTCATATCATTCAATCATCGCCGTGGGCCGAGTTGAAGTCAGTTTGCGATTACCGTAGCGATTGGCTTTGTCCAGTTCGTATGAGCAGAGTCAAATTTTTTCTCATCCATTCGCTTCTTGTAGGTTTCCCTGACGTCAGTAGTAAGGATGCAATCGAAATCATAACCCAAAACGTCAGTACTACTCCCGGCCCCGCGCAAGTCTCAGCACCGGATGTCCCTGCTTTTGATGGTTCTGTTGTTCCTCCCCTTGCCGGGCCTTCTGCAGCTGCAGGAGGCCCTACCATTCAGGCCCTTCTCAATCTCCTTGCTCCTTTGTTATCGTCGCCTGGCTCTGCCTCTGGCGTGCCTAATCTGCAGAGTCTTTTGGGGGCAGCCGGACTGCCAGCCAACCAGAACATTCTCAACAGCATCCAAGCACTAGCAGCAAGTGGCGGTCTGGGACAGCTCGCAGGATCGTTGGCACCTTTCGGTGCGTCTGCTCCTGCGTCTGCCTCTGGGCCCACCCATCATCCTTCTGCTGTTCCTGCGCCTGCTGCGCCTATGGCTGCAGTCCCTCCCATTAGTGGCAGTGGCGCAGCAGGTGCAGGCGGTGATATGTCTACACAGCTTATGGGGATGCTCAGCGGAACAGACTTGGCCGCACTGTCTTCCAACGTGCAAGCCCTTTTGTCTCCCGTTCCCTCTGCCCAAGGAGCACCGGCAGCTGCATCTATGCTCATGGCCTCTGCCGTACCAGCACAGCAAGCAGGTGCTGGTTATGGCTATGGCGGACAGCCACAGCAACTTGCACCCTTTGGTTCGTACGCCAACCCATCATCGCAGACACAAAGTTCCTATGGTGGTGCTGTAAGCAGGTCCCCCAACCCTCCCATCTCGAGTGGACGTCCTATGACCGCCGCTACCCCTACTACTCCTCCAAGGCTACACCAGCAATATGCACCACAGCAACAGTACCAACAACAGCATCTACCACAGCAGCACCACCAGCAGCAGCAAGTCTCGCAGCCACAGCACCAACAGCAGCAGTATGCCCAATCCGCCCCACCACTGCAACAACACCAACAACAAGTAGCCCCACAACAGCAGCAGCAATACCAACAACAGTCCAACCCGCAAGCACATCAGCAGCAGCATTACGTGCCCCAGCAGTATCCGTCTCAACAACAACAACAACAACAAGCGCCTCCCCAACAGCAGCAACCGCAACAGCAACAACAGCAGCAACAACAACAGCAATATGGTCAAGTGTCAGCCCAGCCTTATGCACAGCCTGCCGCCCAGTACGGGACCCAGCAGTATCAGCAGCAAACCACACCCACAGGTTATTCTCCTGCGCAGCAGTATGGTGGCGGTGGCGGGGGTAATGTTGGTCCCGCTGCCCAGCAAGGCGGCTACACGCAAGGGCAGGCAGCCTACCTTCAGCAGCTTAACAGGGCGGCACAGTGGGGTTCTTCTGTACATAAGTGACTTCTTTGAAAAAAAAGTAATCCCCTGAGCCCTGGAACTGTTTAGTAAGTTAGTTTGTTTGATTTTTTTTTGCAAGACATATGAGCCCCCCCCCCACCCGATGTGTCTCTTCTCTTGCATTACTCAAGAGAAGGTCCCCCTTTTGTGTGCTTGCGTGTTTTATTGTTGTTGTTGTTGGCCCCAACGCAGCTCTCTCTACACATTGGATCGTTAATCTTCCCCCTTGTTGTTCTTGACCCTTCTCGTGAGGCCGATGAGCTGTGCCAGTGTCCTCCTCCTGTGTCTTTGTTTTTTTTCCCCTTGCCAAAGAATAGAATGAGAAAAAAAATGTTGCAGCAATACCCCAGCGATCTTTGCGTTCTATTTCTGTTTTATTTTGCAGTTGAAGTTTGAAGCGGCTCTGATTGCTGAGTGGTCCCGCCAATTCATAATTACTGTTTGTTGTGATGCATCACAAGATGACAAATAAATTTGACGAGCGTTCATATAAAAAAAAGGTTATTAACCAAAAAGAAGAACAAACAAGGGAAGCTTGCAAAGGGCAGGAGGAAGAGGAGAAGGACCAGGACACACACACACACACAGAGAGAGCAAAGTGATGCAAGAAGAAGAAGCCAAAACGCTCAAGGACTTGGAGGTGTTGACCAAAGAGGTCACTAGCAAGGTGAGAACCATACTGTCATTTATCAAAGCCTTTGAATCAAAGGAACGGGCGTTCAGCAAGGAATTCGGAGGAGATTACATCAAATCTTTGAAGTGCTTGAGCAATACTTTGGAGAAAATCTTTGATCTCTTTGTGAGCCATGGGGGCCGCGAGAGCTGGGACACTTTGCCAGCGGACATAGAGGCCCACAAGAAGAAGCAAGAACTGGTCTGCTATGAAATGTTGGCTGCCATGAAGCAGGTTGTGTGGAAAGGAGCAGAGTTGCTGCGTGAGATGAGTGCCTGCAGCTTCCAGCCTGGAGGAATAGAAAAGTTTTTGATCATAAAAGTTGACTTCAGAGATTCCATGCAAAGGTTTGTTGCCATGCTGAACGATCTGATCAACATCCAAAAGACTGTGATAGCAGAACTGCCTGCGCTCGTGCCTTGTGGAGAACAACGATCAGATGGTGATGATGGTACGCCGGCGCCACAGCAGCAGCAGCAGCCCCATATCCACAACAGGAAGGTCAACAATCCAGTCAGGCAGTCAAAGTTCTTCTATGGCCTGTTGATGAAGGGCTCCTCTTTTGAGGTCAGCATGCAAGTGGGCACAGAGGACACAGAGAATTCCAACTCCCAACATGAGAACCCTAAACAACAAGCATCAGAAGGAGGAGGAGAAGAAGGAGAAGAAGGAAAAGGTGAAGGAGGAGAAGAAGGAAAGTCCTCTCCAAGTGTGACAGACGAAGAGTTTGTGAGCATGGTGCTCGATTTCTTTGGGGACCTGGAGAAGAAGAAGACTGAGACGCCTGTCTCATCCCCACACGTAAAGAGGAAGCAGGAGAGGGAGAAGGAGGAGGAAGAGCAACAAGCCAACCAAAGGAACACAACGCAGTTTGCTCGATCAGCAGCCATCAAGGCATTAACAGATGAGGAACTCATACGGCGGCGTTGGGCCACATCTCCCTCTCCAGCTGTGCCCATAGCGCAATCTCATGGTGGGATCACCTCTTCCACATCCTCTATCTACCCACGCAAGCCTTCTCCAGCTGCATCCCTTTCTTCTTCAGCCTCTGCTGCCACTCCTGCAAGCAGGGCTTGGCGGAGCCGTATGCCTCGCGCTGAGGCCAGGTCTGCTGGCTCTACTGCCATTCTCTCAGCACAAAGGATCAACTACCTCAAGCAAGTGAAGCAGCAATGCCAGAAGGTGAACAAAGAGCAGAGACCAGAGGGGTAATAGGAAGTGCAAGAGAGAGAAATGGGTGTGGACTGACCTCACCCCAACCTAATATATTTCATCTATAGAGCTCATATCTCGTTTCAGTTTGTATTCTATTCTTCAGACACTCCCCACTCACACTACCCACACAACAACACTCTGTACACCCCTTATATTATTATCTATTAAATGATAGATTGAAAAATGAAGAACACACATACCTTTAAATCACAACAAATCACAAAACAAAACGTTTGAAGTTGCAACAATAAAACAAAAGGCCAAAACAAAACTTTTAAATAGGAAGATTATTAAATGTACAAGTTTATTAATACAACCAAGAGCTTTTATAGAGGGCAAGCCGCTTGGGATAGTGTCGTTGTGGCTGCTCGCAGGAGTAGCAAAAGCAAGCTTGCCAGTTTTGGCCTTTGCAAGATGACCAGTGCGAGCAGCATTGTGCTCTATTACTGCTGCCTGCGGGGTGTGGCCACAGAAAGCACGGCACCTCCAGGTCCCAGGCTCCAAAACTACATGCACTATGAGCTCCAGGAGAATGAACAACAGGTTGACAAAACCCTTTTTAACAGAAATGTGGACCACCCCTAATGTTGTATGTTTTTTTTTGGGGGGGGGGTTGATCAGCACTACAAAGCGGCTGGAGTACTGCCCATAGCTTTCTTTCCACACAACTCTACCGCCTCTTTCAACCAACAGCAGGAAGAAGAAGCACTGTATGCAACTGAGGATGCAAATAGATTGTGCCCTCACGTGCTGCTAGGCACAGAGCTACGCAAACACCAAAAGAGTTCAAATGAAGCTGCTCCTCTCTATCTCAACTTCTTAGGTACCATTCCCTTCTCCCAACAAGTTTACATTTAATGCGTTGAAAATAAACACATAACACCACACTTGTAGGGGGAAAGAGAGACCCTCCTGATGCATCAGCTGCCCACACAGCGACCAGAGAATTTTGGGAAGAGTCTGGTCAACTGTTAGGTGTGGTGTGTGTGTGTGTGTGTGTGTGTGTGTGTGTGTGTGTGGAGAGCAGAGAGAGCAGAGAGAGAGAGAGTAGAGAGAGCAGAGAGAGAGAGAGAGAGAGCAGAGAGCAGAGATGAAACCTGTGCTAACTAAACAATCGTGTCACTTTCATTCATTCTATTCACAGGAGAGGAAAGTAAGAAATTCTTGGAGCATCTTACGACCCAGGGTGATAAGACGAGGCGCGTCTTTTGGAACGTCGCTGGCAAGTACGCACTGTACATTTATCACTTGTCCACACCTCCACCAGGTGAGAATGACGTTGCTTGCTACAGCTGTACTCTGTCTCAGAGTTTTTGTTGATTGACTTTCCAAAACAGAATGGACGCTCAGAATTGTGGAAGAACACAAGAAGGCAGCAGAAAGACCCCTAGAAGCAACTGAAATGAACGAGTTGCACTGGATACCCCTGCCACAGCTCTTGAAGGTGATCAACGATGGAAGGAGACAGAGCTCCCCAAAGCTGGTCATCAAAGCAGCAGCAGATGATGGCACAGATTTATGTCTAGCAGTTTTCCTTAGCATTACACTAAGACAACAGGAACTCTTCAACTATCTGCAGAATGTTGTCACCTTGGGCCACTCTTCGTTGCCAAGTCTTAAAAGTAAGTAGTAATAAATAACAGGGTTTATTTTTTGTTAATATGTTTACATGCTTCTTTGTTTTTTACATTTTCTCTTTGCTTCCAATCTACAGTCAACCCTTAAGCTTCCCTCTGGGGTTGTTTGTTCAGTTCAGCCCCCAGGTATGAGCTGCTCTCCTGATGATGACCTTTTTATGCTTCCTTTCTCTCTGGGCTCAACAAAGAGAGATTTTCTCCAAAGCACTTTGTCACTGGCTTCTTCCTTTTCGACTCCCACCATTTGGACCCACTCTTGGTAGGCACCGACTGGTGTGAGTACATGCCTCACTTGGCGAAAGCTCATCATCTCTGAGCAAATGGAAGCCTCTATGCGCTTCTTGTGCCAATTGATCTGAGAAGAAATAAGTAAAGCATTCTTATCAGCAAGACGAAGACATGAAGAAGAAGATGATGATGAGACCAAGTTACCATGCCATTCTCTAGGGTGTCTGGAACTTGAGTCAGATGCTCAAGGTCGATGGCGTAAAGAGCAAAATGTGGGACGACGGCCCTTCCTGCAGTGGAGGCAGCGTTTTGCGCTTCTCTGAGGCTCCTATAGCTGTCCTCAGGTGAAATCAATTTATTCCACTCTGCAAATCTCTTCTTGCCTTTCTTGCCCACAGCCTTTGAATACAAGACACATTAGTCAATGTATACAACGTACAACACTAAAGAATATCTTGCCTTCCATGTCTTGGCAAGTCTGTTGATGGCAGAATGGTTGAGCCCACAGAGAATGGCAGACATATCAAAAAAATTGCTTTCCTTATAGCACTCCTGGTAACACACCACCAGTTAGTTTCAATTGTTCTTGGTGGTGGTATGTGAACTGAAGGCATATATATAATAGTACCTTGGCCACCTTCAGAAACCGTTTGATTTTGGTTGCTCTTTGGTTCGCCGTTGTTCCTATATTGATAGAAGAGAATTCTTCTTAATAACAGATGTGAAAGAACATGCCACGGGGGGCTTCGCCATGATATTACCTTGCAATACTTCATGTGTGGTCCATTTGGCAACCTGAAAGATGTACAGATGTGGCACAATTGAAGAAAAAGCAGAATAAGTAATGAAAGAGCAGAGCAGAGAGCAGAGAGAGCAGAGAGAGCAGAGAGAGACTTACGACGTCCCATCTATTTACAAATTCCATTCGATGCTTTGGATCTGTCGTGGAATCTTTGGAGCTCTCTTCTCTTTCTTCCTCCTCATATTTGGTCACAGGAAGAGCAGAGGTTGAGACGGAGATAGAGAAGGACCGGGCATGACGAGAAGGAGAGGAGGCAGGTGGGAGTATAGACAAGTGACGGGTGGGCACGGAATCATAAGAATGGGAGAAAGATGATCGAGGAGTAGAGCACTTTAGGGGAGAAGGCATGAATGTGGGCAGAGAGGATGTAGTCTCTGATATAATGGAAGCGTCACCAGAATTGTTGTTCTTGTGCCGTTTTTGAGAATTGACATGGTTGGTACAATAACTGATCATGTCGTCTGGAATTATCCTCCTGGACCATCAATACAGAAATTTTCAGGCAATGTGGTCTCAAGTTTAAGATAAAAGTAAATCACTCACCTGTACAAGGACTCAGAGAAAATTGTTAACTGTCTGGCAAGCTCTGTTGGGTGGATTTCCAAGAAGCTCATCTCCCTTTCAGGCTTGATCTTGCTTGGAATCTTGCTCGCTGGTGGCTGCGAAAACAGTTTGCTCTGATGTTAGGTTGAGAGAAGGAGAGGAGTGAGAACCCTTTTATATCCCTTGCTTATTAGATCTAGTTTGGTGCTTTGGTAGTAGGTTTACCCCTTTTTTAAATCTGTACAAACTCTTTCCACATATGAATTCCTTTTTCCTTTTGCTGGCACTATCCATGGACACAATGACTATTATCTCTAATAGCATATCACCGAATTGGATTGCCTTCTCTGTGTTATTCATTCCAGCAACATTTTGCATCACCCAATCAACAAAATGCATCCCTGTAAAGCACCTTCACCACAATAGAAAGAAGAGGCAGTTAATGATTTGTATTATTGTCCCCTGTTCAAGAATGAAACAAATGAGGTAGTTCGTCTCTTACTTGTAGAATACTTTGCCCTTTTTTACTATTCTAGTGACCACACCAGAACCTTCACATTGCATTGCAACCTTTATCACTTCTATGGAGCTGCTATCACCTTGTCGTAGTATGAGAGGTTCTGTTGGGGGAATCTATTGTGTTTTTGTGTTTCACATATGTATGAATATCTTGTTAGTTCCACTCTCCCTCAGTGCCCAGCTGTGCTGCATCCATCTCTCTGCTCTGCTCTCTCTATCACACACACGCACACATGATTGCAACATACCTGTTCATAAATGAGGGCTTTGAGTGAACAATACCATTTTTCATTGGTCTGTGTAGGCCTCACAACATTTTCTATGAACTGATCAACAGCTCGCAAGAGGTCAAGCTTCTTTTCAAAATCATAAAAATGTGCAGCTAGCCCTTGGTTATTTGAATAATTAGAAGATAGGCAGACACACATCTCGTTTCCTCTGGCTCAATCTCTTTGTGGGAGAGGTTAGATACATTTACGCAGTACGTTCACAACTCGGCTTTGTATGAGAGGACCATACTTCTGGTGGAGGTACTTTTCTATGGATGTGGCCTCTTTGCTAGGTATAAAATGATACCTTTGTAATAATAACAAAAAGGGCAGATAAGAAGGCTCAAATGGTGGCTTTAACTTGTCATGTTGTGTTTCCTACCTCTTGACAAGAAAATCAAATAGTTGCTCTGGAGTAAGGAAGCTTCGGTAGGAAAAAAGAAACTCATCCACATACGTCCTATCTGTGCACAAGATTAATATAACAACTGATCAGCACGAGATGGGAATTCTGCATAAACAAAGATCTAATGTGATACCTTGTTCCTGAAGGTCAACTAGGTGAGATAACAGCTTATTAGGGTAGCCTGCCATAATCTGTTCCTTGCAGTGGTTATCAGAGCAAACGTTGAGGCCTTCCTTCCAATCTCCATTACCCTGTTGGGTGGATGCTCATGAGATAACTTATCAGCCCACATATGGTATGTTAAAAGAATAATATGTACAGAGAGTTCTGTAGCATAGCCATATTGCTCAAGAAGAGAAGGGCTCTTTTTCAACAGATTAACGTCAGCATTGTTGAAACTTCCATTATTTCTGCCTTCTCCTATCCTGGCACGCCTCTCTGTGCTTGAAGATCTGCTGTCCCTTCTCTCCGGCGTGGTCCTTAACAAGAGTAGTGTTAATAGCCAACAAGGAACGTAAGAAGCACCATAATGTAATGCTAGGAGGTGTGTGTGTGTCGTGTTGTGAAGAAATACAAAAACATATGATGGTTGTATACCATGTTCTGTGCCTATTGTGCCATTCAGCATCCCTTGGAGTGCAGACCTTGTTTGCCAACGTCGTGTCATCAGGCTCTGTGTGTGTTTTGCTTTGGTTAAGTGACAAATAGTTAGCTTCTTGATAGTGTGTGCAACAACATTCTGAATGAAAGGGATAATGATAAAGAGCAAAGCAAAGAGAGAAAGAGGATAGGCTGGGTGTACAAGAAAGTGGTATCAAGTTTCATGGATGTCACTTGCTTTGTCGGGGTATCCTCACAGCTTCTGGTCAAGTGATTGCTATCTGCCAGACTGTCAGAAGAGGCTGAGGTCGTGGCTGAAACGTACTTACGGGGGGTGGTCATGATGAAGTCCAAGGAGTTGGACCTGGAAGCCCTCATTTTGGAAGGAAAACTGGTGGCCTTCTCCTCTTTAAAATTCAAATCTCATGGATGATGGGTGTGGTATCTATAAAGGTCTCTTTTTGATGATGGGGGACCTAAGATCCCTCTTCTCAGTGAAATTCCTGTTTGGCGTTTGAGCTAGTGGTGTTGGACAGGACCTAGGTACCTTTGTTATTGTTGTGGTTGTTGTATCACCAAAAGGAATTGGTACCATAAAACAAAAGAAAAACAGCTCTCTTGCTTCCCTCCAGAGGAGAGAGCAACAGAAGTTTGATGATATCCCTGTGTGTGTGCTCTGTGTAGTTTTCTGGCCGCGGGTTGCTATGATGATGGTGGAAAAAAAAAGGTGTGTCACCACACAAAGATCAAAGAGGGTAGGGACACCGACCAATCGAGGCTCTCTCTGTGTTCCAGATCAAACTCAAACCCACACACAAACCAACAGCACACAGGTAAAGTGGGGGAGTCAACAAAGGGGATGATCTACCTTTGCAGTAATTACTTGACCACATGTGGTTTTCCTATATCGCTTTCTTGTATTTACAAAAACGAATCAAATGGGCCATCACAGCAGGCATCTCTTCTTAGGAGTATGCTTTGCCTTTGTAAGTTTGAGCGTCTTTCTCTTTTCCATCAGTGTCTTTCTTGTGCTTCTTTGAGAGTTCTGGTTTGTTACCCCTCGTGATTCAGTGTTTTCAGCAGAGAGACTCAAGTCAGTTGCAGAAAGCAGCCGGTTTGCCACATCTATGAACAACTGTTCCACCCCTGCAGGCATATCAGGTGTTTCAGTCATTAAGGCAATATATTGGCATTGAGACAAGGAGAGAGAACTGCAGAAAGACCTGAGTTGGTTATGGCTGAGGTTTCATAAGCAAAGCTGTCGATAGACATAGCATACTTCTGTGCGACTTCAAAAGTCACTTGCCTGTGAGCTTCCTGGTCGGCCTTGTTGCCCACGATCGCCAGCACTTTGTGACACAAGAACCACACCAGACTAAGTTACATCATCATATGAGAGAGAGAGAGAGAGAGAGGAGGATACCTAATTCCTCAGAATGACTTCGTGAATCACTCAATTCTGTGGTGTTTAACAATAAGAGACTGAGCCATTATCATTGGTGCGTTCTGGCTGGAACAAAGGAAGGAATGGAGAGAGATAGAAGAAAAGAGAAAAGAGAAGTTGCTGGGCTTGCCTTTAACCCATGTTTTTACAGCTTGAAATGAAGATACGCTGGTTATATCATACACAAGGATAGCAGCTGAAGCATCTCTATAATACATTGGCGCCATGCTTCTGCAAGGCCACGAAGGAAGGGGTAAGGGGGGTGGGGCGAAAAGGGAATGTGGTACCCTTATGTTTGAAGATGCAGGGGAAACACAAAATACCTGAAGCGTTCTTGGCCAGCTGTGTCCCATATCTGCATCTTTAACTTGACATCATTAATAACACTGTTGGTGGTTGTTAGGAAGATATTTGAGCACAACTATAAACTTAAGATGGGCCTATACTGGCTCTGGGACAGTTGCTTTACAGTCTTTTTGTTGCAAAAGAGGCCCCAACGGTTGCGTGGGGATTCTTTCGCTTGTCAGCATCTGCCTCCACATAGCTATATAATAAAGAGGTCTTTCCAGTGCCTGGTGTGGAGCAGATCACACAAACCTTCAGCAATACATTAAAACGTGATGCTAAAGAAGTCGCATTGATGATGAAAACCTGTATCGCCCAAGAACACAACTTTAGCCTCGAGCGCCACTTCATTTGCTTTGTAAAGACTAGACCCAGGCGCGCACTGGGCCATCTCCAAGCAAAAAAAAAAAAAAACAGAAGAGAACGTGGTTGTGTCTTGTTTTGTGACACCTCATGCAAAATTAATATCCGTTTGCTTCACTTTAAATTGGTTTTACCATTCTCAGCCAGTCGCCACCTTAAGTAACTAAATTGACTTTATTTATTTTTATTGGAAATTTCCTGTAACAATAAATTTTATTGGTGTTTTGATAATTGGTTGTTTTTTCCACTAAAAATCAAAYGTCCAAAGAAAATCAATCAAACTTCCAATCAGGCTTCATAGGGACCTTCTTGTGTGTAGGAAGYGTTTTCGAGCCACTTCGTCCTTGCCTGCTCGTCAAGCTCGAGAGCCATTGTCACTTCTTGGAAAGCACTGCTTCTGCTCACTTCAATGAATCCAAGATCATCGAAAAGGGATAGCGAAGCGGTATTATCCTCTGCTATTTTAGCTTCAAACTTGTGTGTGGCTGAAGAAGAACGTGACAGAATCTAAATTGAGATGAATTGAAGAAGAAGGAGCAGGTCTTGATGTCACTTACCCAAAGCTTTGATGGCGTAGCGCAAGGCAAGGAGCAGTGCCTCCTTGGCAAGACCTTTTCTTCTGCTCTGCTCCTCGGCAATCATTATGTTAATCTCTGCCACGTTGGTTCCTTCGTCGCTTGATAGAAAAAAATCAATGTCCCCTGCCATTGCTTTTTTTTATGACGAAAGCAATAAACAGTTTTTTTTTAGAGATGTTAAAGCCTTTTTAATCTTCTGTCGTAAAGCAGTAAGTTACCATATTTTTGCGTTGAATTCTTTGTGAGAGAGCTCTCTTCTGGCAGAGACTTATCAAGAATAATGAAGATGCACTCTTTGTGCACAAACAAACAAACAGATAAGAANGAAGAAGGTTGTTTGCTGGGGGGGGGGCAGAGTCATACTTTGATTGTCCTCAAACCACGTTCGCTGCATCTCATACTCTTCATCAAGGGTCAATTCCTCTGATGCTGTCAAGTCTGGATGAGTTGAATCACATAATTCATTAGAATGTTCTTGACACGAGTATACTTCTAAAGAGTAATGCGCCTACAAACCCCTCAACCACTCTGATTTCATCCATCGGTTGTACCTGCCCTGAAAGAGATAAGTGAATTATTCAAGAGGACACAATTGATCAAAGACAGAACTTCACTTACGTTGGCACATGTTCGGGCCTGTACGGTACAAGAACAACCTTCTCGCCAGTAAAACAAAGGTTGTAAGTATCCCTCATTTCTGGTGAATTATTGTGAAGAAAATGAACGAAGATCTGTGGGGGGGGGGTCAAGAGGTTTGAGATTCTGGGAAGCTGTCAATTTAGAATTGCAGAAGCAACAAATGTACAGTCAATTGCCATTTTTTCTTCCTCGCCAAGAACAACAAACACTCCAGAAGATGAGGAAAGCAAAGATGAGGACAGCAACAACGAAGGACCCTGGGATGAGTGGACATGCATTGTTGCTGCTAGTGAAGGTAATTTCGAACTGTTGCAATTTGGCCAGAAGTCAAGGCTGTCCCTGGAATGAGTGGACATGTGCCTATGCAGCTCGCCGAGGCCATTTAGAGCTTTTGCAATGGGCAAGGAGCCAAGGCTGTCCCTGGTATGAGTGGACATGCCATGAATCTGCCCATGAAGGCCATTTGGAAGTGCTGCAATGGGCCAGAAGCCAAGGCAGTCCCTGGGATAAGGGTACATGCACTGGTGCTGCTCAAGGAGGCCATTTGGAGGTGCTGCAATGGGCGCGAAGCCATGGCTGTCCCCGTGATATTCAGACACGCGTCTGTGCTGAAAGGGGTCATTCAAAGTTGTTTAAATGGGCATTAAGCCACGGCTGTCCCTTGTAAACCCAAACATGTTGTGTGTTAGACCACATATAAATATATCATTTTATTTGGTTAATTACAATACACACACATGCTTCAATACGCAATCGCATCACAATGATATAGAAGTATTATACAATTTTACACCCAATAGTTTGAGGAATCAACACATAATTACAATTTCCTTTGCAAGATGCCAGTGAAGATGTACTTGGCTCCATCTCTCTTTACAGAGAGGGTAAGGTGCACAGGCACCAACGTACCATCCTTGTGGACAGCAATCACGTCTCTTCCTGTCCCAAGTATATGGCTCTCCCCTGTGGCGATGTAATCTCTGATGTAGGCATCATGCTGCTTTGCCACTTCTGAAGTCATCAGCATTGACACATTCCTACCGATCACATCAAACAGAGAGTAGCCAAGGAGGCTACTGGAGGTCTGGTTAAACGCATGTATCTTTCCAGTCTCATCCACGATCACCGCAGGCACAATGAGGTTGTCCAACACTTCCCTTTCTTGCTGCAGAACTGATTTCTTCGTCTCCATCTCCTCTTCCACGTTCCTCATTACACCAGTGAAATATCTCTTTCCAACCCCAAATTGCTGCTCAGTGAGGGACAAGTGAACAGGGACGATCTCTCCGTTCTTCTTCTGACACACAACATTCCTTCCAATACCAATAACATGGCCTTCTCCTGACTCTATATACCTCTGTATGTAGCCATCATGTTTATCTGCAGCAATTCAGAAATCAGAAATGGCTCTAAAAATGTACCTGCTCTCTTCACTCTTCTTTATACACTCACATACAAGTATAGGCTTACCTGCAATTGAAGTTGGCATGCAAATCTTGATGTTCTTTCCCATCACTTCGTCCTTAGTGTAGCCAAGTTTTTCAGTGGCTGCTCTGTTCCAGAACTGAATGAGTCCCCTCTCGTTGATCACAATGGTGGTATCCAACAAGGCGTCCAAAAGAGAAAACATTGAATCAGCATAGGCATCAGTACTGTAACCATTTTCAGTGGCTTTCTGGTGGTTGCTGCCTTCTTCTTTCTTCTCGGAAGAAACTGAAACCTCCACCTTCCTCATTGTACCAGTAAATATGTTTGTACCATCTTTCACAGATTCACTCACAGAAAGGTGCACAGGGAACGTGTGCCCATCACTGTGTCTAGCAATTACCTCTCTGCCTATCCCAATTATCTTTTTGTTCCTTGTGGTGAGGTAATTCTTCAGGTAGTCATCGTGCTTGGCAGCAAACTCTGGAGTCATCAGCATCTTCAAGTTTTTCTTAAGAACTGACTTCCTCTTGTATCCAAACATCTCCTCTGCAGCTTTGTTGAACAGAATCACTTTGCCCTTTCTGTTGATGGTGACAACCGCATCAATCATGGTGTCCAGCACCTCAGTCTGTCGTTTGGAGACCTTTTTCTTTTTCTCACCGAGATAGAGCTTGATGGTGCCCTCTCCACTCCATTGCTTAATGGCTCCTCTGAAGCCTTTGGTTGAACGAATCCTCAAACAGTCACCTTCTGCGTCCTTATACTTCATTACCATAGACCTTCACAACAAATGATCCATCAGTTAGCAAATCTGATTTGCATTGCCAGATCAGAGCATCTTCATCATGTGTGGGATACTTACTTGCCATATTCCTTGCGTATCTTCCTTACAAGGTCGTTGTATTCTATTGTGGGGGCCACATGGATCAACGAGATGTCGTCCTTGAAGACGCACTTGAGAACAATCTTGTCCTTACGCATCTTATCCTTCATTCCATCACTTTGCATAGACTGTTCATCAAGAAAGGAGATGCTGTGAGCGCACAGTTTAAAATAAATTGCATCAAGCAAATAGAGGTGTTACCTTTTTAGAAGCAGAAGAGGACGAAGTGGCAGATGTGGCAGATGTATGGGAGGAGTGAGAGCTGGAGTCGCTGAAAGCGTCCTCAGCCATGGCATCGATGCCATGTTGTAGCATCTTTATCCTCTTCTCGAGCTTCTTGCGGTGGCCTACCTTTGTTACTCCCAGAGAGATGAAGTCATCCACATCCAACTCCTTGAGCTCTGCACCTGAAACTGCATTCTTCATAAACTCAGCCCTGTACTCGCTCATGCCAAGCCAGTCGAGCCAGACTCCTACATCCATCACTGTCCACTCCGCCGGATCAATCTTCTTGAGCCTTGAAAGGGCCATTGACGTAGAGCATTTGGAGTTCTCCATTGCTTGCTCATGCTCAATTATGCCTGCCAGATTCAAGTGGTTGTTGTCCTCATATTCTGAGTTGGAGAACTGTCCTGACCACCTCTTTCCCCTTGAGTCCTTTGTGGACTTGTTCTTATTTTTTCTCATCTGAGAGAAAGATTTGACTCAAAAGGGAGACCGTGTCAGCTGAAACTGTTTTGGTGCAGGAATTCCTTTCCTTGTATGTGTTTGGGAGTGAGGAGAAGAACAACAGCCTTAGAAGGATGACGGCTTGCACACAAAACACTTCGAGTGGAGTGGTGTGTGACAAGCGGTGAGTGCGCCAATAAATTAGCGGAGGTTAACTTATTTTATTGAAATTTCATTCAGTTTTCATCGGACGTTGCGTGAAAAGTCAGACTCCAGAGCCTCCCATTGGGGCAATAGTGCGAAATTTCATCAAACATTCTTAGCAAGCCCAGCACCTATCAGATTCGCGAAATTAATAAGCTACCTGATCAGCGAACATGTCTACCAAAGT